>JAQFYM010007614.1:0-10175 GCA_034694785.1 Agrenia bidenticulata
ATAATCCTTTGTATTTATCATTTATTTCTTACTAATTTCTCCAGGGAGTATCAGATTTGTAAAAAGAGTTTTATTTTTAAAGATACAACATCTTTCATGCTATAGAAAACAAAAATCAAAAAAAATTTATATTTTGGGTATATTTTTGTAATTTTATTAGATGTTTTTTCAATCAATAATTTTTTTTTTTTACTTACCGGTACATTACCGTTTAGTAACCGGGTACATAGTAATCATTTTTACAACTTACCGGTAACTGGAGTACCCTAAAAAAATATAAATATCTAAAACCTACTTTTAATTTCAAATTCAGTTTGTTTCTACTAATAATTTAAATTTACATATTAGCGGCCAGTATTATCAAGACGCAATTAATATATTACATAAAGGTAATTAATGCTAAAAATATAGGGTTACACAGTATTACATGTCTTTTTTGTAAAGTTCTAGATAATTACATTTATAGATTAAAAAATGTCGATTTCATACTGCAATGGTTTTGATTCTAAAGGCCATATTATTATAACATAATATGCACGACGAAAAAAATAGTGCAGTAACTATATATGTAAAATAGGTACAATATTTTTTATAATAAAAAATACGGAAAGTGATTCCCATCCCGTAATATCATATACTGTATGGATATATACTGATATGGTCTTAATCATTTCGTAAGCCTGTTCATAACACAATGCTGCTTATAAATTTCACTTTAGTACTTATTTTCGGTAGTAAAACATCATTTTTTACTAAAGTCTATATAGTTAATATCATCAGATACATTTATCGACTTTTTTAAACAAACCATGACATTTTTGTGTTAAAACATTTGTATTGAATACTATAAATTGAACAAAAAAACATTGTCCAATAACCCTATACAATTTATAGTAAATAAAATAAACACTTACTATACGTTTCTCCTAAAGGACCGTGTTCTCATATTTTCTTTTATTTATGCCCATTGAAAAAATAAATTTTTTAGATTCACGAATATAAATTTATGCTATTTCTAACACAGCAATTAAAATTCCTTGACGAGAAAGGCATATAACAACCCTTAGCAGTGTATTTGTGCCAATGTATATGTGCCTCGAGTCGGTGCTTAATATACTCAACATATAGATAGGGTTATTTCCAAGTGTAATAAATGTAAAAAAAACACTATATTCTTAAAAGGGAAAACTTTACGTAATACGAAACTTAAATTTATATTCGTATTTTTCACCCTAAATGCTTTATTCTAAATAATACGAATTTTTCTGTTGAATGCTATTATACATTACTAAGCGAGTTGTAATAAAACAGACGTAAAAAAATCAAAAGTGTATAAAATAATAAAATTGAAGCATTATAAGAGACTTGAACTAGCGAATGCATCAATAAGAAAGGAGTACTCTATGAAGAAACTGATAAGAAATGGTTCAGCAGAGTATGATAGTATTTATTAAAAGCGCCTTTTATCCCCCCTTAAATTGGGACTGACCAAAAAATGTCCCTACTGAGGCCCCGAAATATAGAAATGGAAATACGATCATAGACTAAAAGCTTTAATAAATACTTGTTTTAATATAAATAATGACACAAACCCTAGTACCCTAATACCCTAATACCCTTACCAAACCATATCTTCGGAGCTTTCTTTGCCAAATTGTTGCTTAGTGTGGTTTGTGGAAGGAGGGTAAGGTTAGGGGATAGGGTTGTGGTTAAAGTCTGTCAATCTGCTTATTTTACGCCCTTTTTTATTTTGTAATGTTTTTACCAGTTCGAAGCAGCATCTCTTATTTTAGTCCGTATTTCCTGCCCCAATTTAAGGGGGGATAACTGGACTTTATCCTAGTATTTTATAAATAGAAATGACATTTTCAAGACGCAATGAAATGATACAACTGGATTATTTTTTTTGGATTTGTTTTTAACACGTCTTCCCCTATCATTACATATATTTTAAGAAAGACAAGTCACACAAAAACTATTTTACATTCTGACAGGCACAGCTTGCACCCCATTATTGTTGCCCTCAACATAGATAAAAAGCATTTAATGGCAAACCACGGGATGGGGGTCTAAAATGCGGAAGAGGGAATAGCAACACTATTGGAAACATGTTGATGCCTCTAAAAACTAAAATTCAATAATATATGGGGTTATCAAGACAAACTGGCCGTTCTTATAAACGGATTATTTTTATGTAAAAAGAGAATAATAAACCGAACAAAAAAGAAAATATAAGATAAGATAAATAGTTTAGTGTATTAAAAATGATATGATCATAATAAAAATTTTTCCAAAATGATATTATTTGACTACTTTCATAAAGTACAGTTTCTTTTTATATTTTACTCCCTTAAAATGGTAGGCTCATTTTATTTAGAATACGGGCCTTTAGGAGAACCTACTATACGGTATAGAGTTTAACGTATAGTAAAAACCTCAATCGCTAGTATTTTATGCATATATTTTGAAATAAGGGGGTATCTATGCATTCAACACTAAATCAGGGCAAGTAATTGGGCGTGTTTTCTCCTTAAAATGATAACGACAAACATTTTAGAAAATTGTTTTTTGGCCCTAAATGGATATATCAAACTTCTTATTGCGTCTTCCTAGTAAAAATATTGCATTAAACTTGCTATGTAAAAGTGATAAAAGAAGCAAAGATTCAAGAAATTTTGCATTTAGATATTTTAGTCTCTTGATGATGAATAGAAATCTTATTTTTTATATTCACATGTTCTTAATACGAAATTCATATTGCTCATCTTTAACCGTGCAGAGGCGCAAATTATTTCAAATAAATGAGTTGAATTGCGCAGATAAGAAATATGAAGAGAATGATAAAATGTAAATTGAGAGTATAAGAAGAATAAGAATGATAAATTTCGACATAGATACTGAAAAAATGGTCATATTCAAATCAGTAGGAAGCTTGGCATCACAATCTCCGCGTAGATTTCATATGTCTGTAGATTTACAAGAGAATTTATTTTTCTATCCAATAAATACCCTTCATATATTGAAGATATAAAACAAACATTCCTAGAACATGTGGAAATTATCTATAGAGCCGTTAAACATGCACAGACCTCTTTATTTACAGGATTATCGTAAATAGTCGTAAATAGTTAAATACGGGGGATTTTAGCAAAATTTTACCCCCTTATTTACGGGTTTTACGGAAAACGCGTTTGTATAAGCCCAAAAACTAAAAAATACAAAAAAAAATTTATAATATTGGTTTGACACTTTAACTCAATGAAATCATTGTTAATAAAATATGTATACATACATTACTACAGGTTTTACGAAGAAATTCTTTATTTTTAAGCATAGGTTTTCTAAGCTTTTTTGTAAACCTAAGCTTTTAAAAATACAACTTATCCGGATATACCGTAAAAAAAAGTAAGTATTTTTCTAACAACTCGACAAAGCGAACTTTAACATTGCTCTTTATAAAAATTTAGGTTTTTTTTGGAAAGTAGTTTTGGAGTCAAAAAAAAAGTTGAATTTAAGAACTTGCATTGTCAAATAAAATTATAATACCTTTTACAAGCTTTATGTTGAAAAAAATATGTGAGCAAATTTTCTTTTTCGTTTTTTCCTATTTTGAAAAACTTGCCAAATATTGGATTTATTTTGTCTAAAAAAATCTCTTTTTTGAAGTTTAACTGTTGCATTATATTTCACTGCAGATTTTCTGAAGTTGTTTTATGCAGTCAATGCTTAAAAAATCATGAAGTAGATAAAATTCTTATTTATATTGTCACAATGTTGTAAAAAGAGTTGACTTTAGTCATTCTATATAAGAAACCATTGCATCTGTAAACATAGATTTTAACTGATTTGTTTATATATACACTTGATATGAAGAAAAACGTAAATAAAAGAATCTCAGAAATATTTTTTCATTACTTTCCCGTAAATAACCTTTACAAATTTTTCTTTATTTACGGGAAATACGGAAAATTTGTTCGTTTTTCCGTAAATAAAGAGGCCTGAACATGCAGAATCTAATAAAATGGCATGGTCGATTTTTGAGAAAGCAATACTTTAAAGGTTTTATTAAAAAATATATAACGCCTTTATAACCGTACACTATAATGTATCTCATTACTAAAATATCTGAAGAATTAAAACTATGCACAGCTATACAAGGAAACAATATTACACAGAATAATGACAAGTTAATTTTTAAACCAAAGAAATCGGTCGGATGTTTCCACAAACGGTTCAGATATCCTAAAAAATAGACAATAAGAAAAGAGAACAAGAGACGGGTTTCTCAAAGGAAAAATTTATTATTTCTTGACCTCCCGGTGATAGAATTCTTTTTTTCCCGGGAAATCCCGGGTTCTCCGGGTATTTAGATATGCATAAAAAAATGCCAAAAAAGACCAATAAATACAAGAAAAATACGTGTTTTTTTTATTAAAAACATATTTCAGCATAAAATACGTTTAGGCACTTCTTTTTTTTCATGTGTTTAGGTTTTGTTGCGAATTTTTGCTGTACACTAAAATTGCTGCTTTTCAATTTAGCCGAAAATATTTAAAGTGAATTGTTTCTCTAGTTTGATTGTTTTTTTATATATATTACATGCTATTTTGCTGGTATAATTGCACAAAGAACTTTTTGGCCCACTTTTGTACCTGTATTTGCTAAAAATAGAGTAAATTATCGTATACCTTTTTTTCATTTTTTTTTTGTCTTTTTATCGACTGGAAATTGAATTAATTTTACCGAATTCGCAAATTATTTTATATTTTTAAATTATCGAAAATACCGAAAAACATACACCGCTGCTCTTTTTAGCCTCTACAAGAAAAAATATAATTCCTGGGATTTACATTAGAATTTCTGGGATCCCGATATATGCAAAAATGTGCAGTCCCCCGAAATCCCAGGACCCCGATTTGGTCAGATTCCCTTAACAAGAGCGATAAACAAATATTTAGCCCAAAATTTTAGTTTTGAGAAAGTAAACATATATAACAAAACCACACTACAAAATTAAAAACTTTCAATGGTGAACACATATATTCATTACAAGTCGAGTAACTTTATTTATCAGATATTCTTGTAATTTGTTTTGTGTAACTATGCGTAAAACGGATCATCCGCGCAAAAAAATTTTTTACGTAAAAGACGCTGCAAACTACAAATTGTTTTTTCCTGTCTAAGGATTTTTTTTAGTAAAAGACGCTGCAAACTACAAATTCTTTTTTCTTGTCTAAGGATTTTTTTGTCTATTGTATACAAAAAAAAAGATATACATTATTATAGTTACAGAATAAAAATTATCTCTCTTTTTAAAATGCGGATGCTTGCGTATAACGTATTTTCTACTATCAATTTACTTAATACATTGCTTTTCAATGTTTTACTTTAAATTTGGGTAAATATGTAAGTACGGCATAGTATCAAACAGGAAATAATATACATATAGAATGACATTAAAAAAATAAAATAGCGAGTGCCTTAGTTTTTCTATAAACATCAGGCTAATTTTTTTATCCACGTTAGAAAAATAAAGGGCTTTAATATGCAAAAAAAATATTTTAAAATACTTTATTGCTAAAATTTTTTGCTGTGCATAGTTCACCAAATAAAATTGTTCATAGTTAATATATTCTTGACGTCAAAATATTCGTTGCTTCGTATCTTACAATTTTTATATAAAAAAGCAAAACTGCTACTTTGTTATGCCAATTTACATCACAAAACATAAAAATATTTTGACAATTTATTTACAAGTAATTTTGCAATTTATTTCTTTTTTGTTAGTGTAACACCATTTTGATTACTGAAAAACACTGCATGGAACTAGAATGTTAAAAGATTTGCTCAATAAAGCAGATTTTTTTTTTTTTAAAGAGGTAATTTCTTGTTAAACCATAGATGCACAATTGTCTTTGATTCACTATTTATAATTTTTCGTTTTCTAAACTTTTTTTCTAATGTGCTATATCTTATTTTACTGGAAATGGAAAAATAACAAAGACAAACATTTTTATGGGGCACTTATTTTTTACATGTTTTTCTGGTATTTGTATCTATAGATAAAACGTAACTTTTAACATTGCGCCCGTAAATTTGTAATTACTTATATTAAATTTAAAAAAAGCGAACCAATAATAAAATTAACACTATAAATGTTCAAACGACTACAAGAACATCAGAAATTGTAATAATAACAATATAAATATAATTTAATATTGTTCAAGCAGGTAAAGAGTATACTATTAGTGTATTCTATTACTTTTTTGTACATTAGCTTTTACACTCTTTTATTATATAAAATATCATTAATAGCCGTTGTCTTACAGTTTGTCATATAAAATGCAAACAACACTTTATTTATGCTTTCTACGACTATACCGCATAAAAAGTTATCGCGCATGTATTAACCGATACTAATTCCTTTGCAGCAGCAAGCTGCAGTAGCTAGCGGTGTTTCAAGTTGCACGAATTGTTGATGAAGTTGTCTTTTGACACTTCTTTTGTGCGTTATATACAAAAAAAAGCTGTAATTTGTATACATCGTTCTTTTCAAATCAACAGAAAATGTAAATCGACCAAATAGAAGAACCAGTGTTGTTTTTATTCATAAAACTATAAAAATGAATATTTTTAGAAAAATAACAAAATGACAAGTGGGTTTAAAGCTTCGATCTTCCAATAATATTTCTTGATCAATAAATGCCGCTCAAGTCAACAGAAATGTAATTGGATTTTAAATCATTGTTTTCGACACGATATACTTCGAGTACGAAAAAATAAACGCGCCTTTAAAATGTATCAGAAAAATATTTATAAAAAATATTTCAAAATAATTCTTATATACTTGAAAAACAACAACTAAAAGCTGCAACTGTAAGCGTAAATGATTAAAAATTAGTAATAACATACGTAAATAGATTTAATTATATTTTTTTACATAAGAAAATTAGAATTTTAAATTGTGGATCAATTTTTTAAATTGTAAACTATGTAACTTAATTTAATAGTAACTAAGATAATTGTGATAATTCTGTTTTTAACATGCTTAAATAGTTTACCAAGGCACATATACAGTAAACCATTTGTAGAGAATATAATAACCTGACAATATATTGCAAGGATAAAAAAAACTATTTTTAAATGTACTAAATTATCGGTATAACACAAAAAATTGTTTTTTTTATTTCCTACGTATTAGACTGGAAAACAATAATTTTATGTAAACATTTGCGTTTATTCAGCAAAATATATTATCAGCGATATTGGATATAGCATGTTGTATTGTAGCAGGTATAATTTTTAAAAAAATTATGGTTGATATCTTTGATAAGGAGCAAAACACGTTTAAACAGTGACGAAACATAAAACAATATAGTATTTTATATAGGGTATTTATGTTTAAATAAAAAAAGATAAAGACCATATTTTATATAATAAAATAAACGATCGGATTAAATGTCAATACGGGTAAAAGTTAACAAAATATAATAACTTTGCAGTAGAGTTATCCTAGCATAATTTTCTGTTTTTCAATTTTAAGGAGTATGATTGTAAAAATGTACTTTATAAATAGACCTTAAAAATAGATTTGCTATAAAAAAAAACTGTTTTGCAAAATATGCATAATTCGTAATATTAAATCTTCACTATACTAAAAATTTTTAGCAAAAAAATTTAGGGAGCAAAAAGTGCAAATATTGGCGTAAGTACACGCTTTACTAAAAGATAACCTGCTATAAGGAGTAATTTTTTTTAATCTGTGAGTAAGCGAAAAACAGTTATACAAAAAAAAAACTCTTTTTACAAGCTGCAAAACAAAAAAACACGATATTGACATTTTTTCAGCATTTGTAATTTTACATCAAATTTTAAGATTGTTTTATTATCTTTGTAACATATTCTTTTGTGTTATAGATTTTTGTATAAAAACAGGCAAAAGTGCTGAATTTGTATTTTTACAGTATTATATTGAGTTGTTGTTTGCACGTATATTGTCTTACGAAAGTTATTTTTTAAAAAAAATTAATGTTTATATCTTGCATTTTTATTTCAAATTTCCGTAAACTGCAGTTTTTGCAGATGAAAACTAATAACGCACCTATAAAAATATCTGTATTTGCAATATGTTTCTACGTTTGCCTTACAAAAAACCATGTTATAACCAGCATGTTAGGCAGTCTAGCCATTTTGTAACACCAGAAATTTTTTTAAAAGTATTATTAACATAAAATAGAACCTTTTTCATAAGAAAATCTTAAAATGGTGGTTGGCGCTCGACGGGTTAGTTTCCGTATATCTACAGGGTATACTTTATTTTTATTTTCTTTTTCTATTTCTATGAAAATCAATAATAGTATAAAAAATAAACAAATGAAAGTAATTTCCCAGCTACCCATAGCAGGGGCGTACCCAGTAATTTTATCAGCCCGGTGCTAATCAGTGTTTTATAAAAGAAAGGATTAAAAACACGATTTATATCGTGTAAAATTTTTATTATTTTTTTCGGAAAAAATTTAATTTTTAATTTCTGAATTTAACATTAAAAGAATCTCTGCAAAAAAAAGACCCCCCTTTAATTATAGCGCAATTTTTTTACAGGGGGCGCCTTCTGCATCTCTTAGGTACGCCACTGACCCATAAACTGTTGTGTGTAGCAGGTATACTTTTTAGACCCAAAAAACCATTTTTTGCTACAAAAACAGCTAAAAAACGTTGTTTTTGTTTTGCTGCTATTTTAAATAGTAGAACAATTTTGTAAAATACGTAATGTACTTGCCTGTTGGTTTTCAGAAAACACATCGCTTTTTCTTATATTAATGGCTTTTAAGAAAATCCGAAGCAGCAAACTGTATTGAAAAGACAACTAAAACTACGCCAGAATATACATTCCCAATTGTTCTTATTTTCATTTTGTACGGCATAAAGTTTAGCGTATCTTTGTAGAATTAAGCGTCTTTTTTAAATAAGATAAGTTTCTTATGTAAAAAAATGTGTATACTTAGTAAAACCCATCTAAAAATTACACGTTCACAACAAAACAATAGTATGAACACAATTTCTTCTATGAGTATTGCTAATTTCTTTAACCTCACGCCTGGCCAAACAAATGCTCGCTTTCGCTAAATAATTTTTATTTTCAGCCGGAGCTATAAAACAGCTTAGTTGCAAAAATACCGGGGCCGGCATTTAAGGCGCCACGACAGTGGCGGTTACAATAATTTTGTACAGAAGTGTAGACAGTTGTGTATTACATCAAAGGCTTTAGTAAATAATTTATCGGGCTTTACCCATTTTTTTAATTTTTTGAAACAATTTTATATTAACATTTTTCTATGCGGAAATTCTTACAACAAAATTCTTTGCAAAAACGTAATCCTAAATTTACGCGTGATTTATCTCACTAAACAGAGGGGACAGCCGCTTCTACGCCGTCCTCTGTAAGGCGCGTCTGCGCCTGCGCCACGATATTTTTTAACAAGTAATTTATACAAGAATAAGTATTGTCTTTTTTTCCAGAACTTGTGTAGTACAAGTATTTGCAATAAAAATACGCTTTTAAGATTCGGGAGCCATAATTGTTTTTCAGTAAAATAATTTTTGATTATACAAAGATTAAGAAAAAAAAAACAACGCAATAAAATATTGATACTAAATCGCAAAACAATGTAGACCAAATGGTTTTTGTTGTATCGTGGTTGCAAAGTATAACATGCTTTGGCAATCAACGTCGTATGAACTGATTTTTTACAGAATCAACTGTTGTTTTTTTTAGTATTAATGAAAGTATCAAATACAAGATTATAAAATTTACAATAAGAAATTATGTACATTTGTATATAAATTGCAAAGTAAAAGCTGGAAGACAATTAAGTTTTACCATATTGCAAAAAAGGTTTTTCTAGAGACGTAGAATGCGATGCATATGGTACATGGCACATATTTTGCATCAAATTTGTATGTACTTAAACCTCATCTAGTGTAAAGAAACTACGAAGAATAAATTTAGTAGGATTTTTATGCTGTTATAATAAAGTTAAATACACTTTTTTGCAAAGGCGTGTTTAAAAACTTTTTTAGCCCTTTTATTGTTATTTATTAACATTGTATAATCTATTTTGACATACTCGTAACTTTAGGCCTTTGTTGACTAATACAACTATTATTTGCAACCA
>JAQFYM010007615.1:0-10175 GCA_034694785.1 Agrenia bidenticulata
AACTGCAGAGGAGTTAATACACATGAGAATGGCGGGGAGCGAGTCGCGTCTGAGAATCTCGAGGTAAAGTGAAATAAGGCAGGAGGAGATGAATTGCAATTTGCTTTTATTGGAACCCCCTCCCCATAAAAATATGAAATAAACCGGAGACATTTGGAAATATCTACTAAGCAGCTTCTCCCTTAGTATTAGAGGGAAGAGGCTAAGAATAAATGATGTGATCAAATGTCGAGGAAATCGACGAGTGGTTGCAAATATCACTTACCGCAGAGCTGCTCTCGGCAAACGTTGCAGTATGTTGGGCGGGCATGGGAGGTTGCGTACCACACGTGGCTGCCGAAGAGTAACCTGGTGTGGTCACCGCTCTGAAATACAAATATTCATTTATAAAACATTAATAAGCAATTTAAAGTTTAACTAGTGAAAAATGCCTTTCCGCCTTCGATATACGAAGCCAATTAAGGGGGTTTAGATTGACAGAAATTTCGCATTCACCAGTACTACCTCCACCATCAGCTCCACCTAAACCCCATCCTAATAATCCTACCTAGAATACACTTTGAAAGCGGTATATTATTATGGCATCCTAACTTGGAGCAATCCAAATTGAACGGAATTCTCCGAGATACATTAGTTTTCAGAATATTAAGCCAAGTTCCCCACTGCCACCCAAACTTCCAACCTCTAATAATATGGAGTAACTCTAGTCGAAAAAGGATTACATTACTTGAAGGAACCCAATCTAATCTCCATTTACAAGGCATGAGGAACTTCACTCCAAAAAGCATCTGTTTCTTCATTTCCCATTTATGCAAATACCCTCTCGTCTTCCATCTCCTTTCCACCTTCATTTCCCAATTCTCAAAAACTCCCAAAACATTTCAACATCCCATCCATACATGCTCATCCTTAACTTATCTTTAAAATCAAGCCTAATGCCCTTCTCAAAGCTTCAATAGAATGCAAATTTTTATAATAACTCCTCCAATATCTATTCCCATCCCCTTGTTTTTTTAAAGGAACACAAACCGAATTTCCTTTAAAACAAACTCCCAAGTCCTAACAGACTTTATACAATGCTCTTCGTTTCTAACTTAGTACTTGGCCTAGATTGTTAAAATTCGCTTCGGCCAAACAGGCCCACCACCACCGACTACAGCGTGAACAACTAAAACCGAATTAAGTTGAGCAGTTAGCTGGAACGGTGGTGGAGAAAGCAGCCGGCGGAATAAAAGTTGCTAAGTCCATTTAGTAAAGACGTAAATAAATTACCTCATAAAAGCTGGAATTACTGGCCGAGCGAACGGCATGGATCCATTCTTCCATTTCCGATCTGTTCTCCGCAGCCAGATTCAGTACACGGTATGGCGTAATCACCTAGAAAGGAGAGAAAAAAAATCACATGGATTATAAACATTGTCTTTTTACCCCCTTGGTCTTCCTTGTGATAAACAATGGGAAATAAAAGCACAAGACACTGGCAAAAAGCACAATAGCCCAAAGGGGTGTGCTATATTATCCCGTAATGTTCCCAATTTATATTTGTTATAATAAAGCCGGAGAGAAGTTGGGCAAGTAGCACACAACAGGAGACGGGAAAGAAAGTTCCGTGACTTATTTATTAAGACCACCTTGTAATGAAAGGAGGATAGACTGTGGGCAGAGCTTTTGGGTTTTGATGGTTTATTTACGCTCCAAAACGGCTTAGATTTCCCCTCATACTAAAGTTACAAGCTAAAGGTTACGGCTTCAATAATGGGGGGAGGTGTTAGTGTTACTATACGCTCTGAGTAATACAAGTTGTAAAAGGGCCCTATAGTCCCTAGAACACTGTATCTCTGCAGAGCTACGATCTGTAAAGAACTACAGGATAGAATAAAGAATGCACAAGTTCCGCAAGTTGGCATGAAAAAATCTCGGGACAAGTTATATAAAACCACAAGGTCTTGATCAACCCCTCGGAGATGCGGAGAAAGCAGAGGGTCTAAATTTTGCAAGCGTTAACTCTTAATCTCTAATCCACCCTTGTGCCTTGATTGCCCTGACCTTGGAAAACTCATGGCCCATGGGGTCCATGTACACTACAAACCTCAATAGAAGACACAAGAAGAATAGTTCCATCAAAGGCTTGATTTAAGACATTAAATGCTACTTGCTATGCTATTAGCTGAGCTTTCTCTGCAAGGCAGGGGCTGCAATTTATTTTAAACAGAACTTGATGGTATGTTGTGGTGGGAATGGTGGGATCCACTAGCTCAATAAATCTTACCCGACCTGCTGGATGGTGATTGTACCAATCTACCTTAAATTACTTGACTCTACCATCAACTAGATATATCTTTCCGCCCACCGATTAAGACCTGAAGGCATTGGGAGACAAAGACTCAGGAGACTTTGGTGGAAGGTTGCCTTGAAGTCTTGTTTTAAAATACGATTAGTGCCAGACTCTCAAGCACTTTTGGATCGTTGGGCTAAATGCAGCTACTTATTGGCTCTTTTGTAGCCTTTATTTAACAGGAATGATGCGGAAAATGGGACTAATAGCTTAATTAAAGATTTATGATTGAATTGTGGAAAATACTTGTGAATGGGTTTCAATCTGGTTTTTCTACATTTTAATTTATACCCTAATAAATAATTGCATCGACAGAGAATAGTAACTTTTAACACAGGCATGATCTCGATACTCTCAAACTCTTTGATAGGATTACCAAGGATTCGAATGTTCAAATAGCTGCATAGTATGTTAAGCACAAATCTGGAATGGTACAGCAGCAAGCTATAAACCCAATTTCTCCATCATCGGAATTAAAAAAAAACTTCTCCAATAAACTATTTACTATTACTTAGCAAGACCTCAATTTATTTTAATTCTACGAGCATCCTTCATTCCTACCCTGAGAATTAAAATGTACGAAACAAATATCCGTAGGACCATGAAAAGAAAACACTCGTGTATCAAAACGTTGAAAGCTATAAGAGCTAAAGAGTCCCATTTATTTCATGACTATTGCCCAACATCCAATAAAACATCCCAATCACCCATCCCAAATGCATGCACTTGTTCATCGTGAACTGAATTGAACCTCAGCCTATTACTCACTCGAGCTGTTAAATATGTCAGAACTGAGAAGCTCTTATCTACACAGATAAATACACAACATTATTTCCCCTTGGCTAGAGCTCAAATTGTTCCGGAAGGCACTGCAATATACACCGAACCTCATGATCATCTTCTCTTCAAATCTCTTCCTTATTCCTCCATCAAGCAATAAACGAGGACTTTTTTATCTTCTTAATCTCTTACAACAACCTACACAAGCTTTACAACAGTGGCAACCAGTTCAAACGACCTCAGCCGACCCAACTGCTAGCAATAACGATTAACATAATCTTAACTCTTGACAATCAAAAGATGAAGGAGCATAACAGCTAGATAACAAGAGCACAATAGAGTCAAGTCACGTTAAAAATCTCTAGCATCATATCTAATCTAATTCTATAAAGCCGGACATAGTGATATTTCACTGACCTAATTGCAACACCCCCTCCCCCCGGAAGTTACAGCCGCCTGATTGGCCTGATGTCGAATTTCCGTAAAGTGTGACTGACAACTTCCATCTGGAAGGGACTACCCTACTAGACCAAGGCTACATTGGAAATATTCTCAGCTAATCCAACTATCCAACTATAGTGAGCACCACACTCTGGAAATCTAAAATGGATGGAAGATCCGTGCCAGGATTGTAGAAATGAGAATTGAAAAAATTACAAACTAATCGAACGGGAAGTTGGAAGTTATAAACCAACATCAAATCCTCCGACCTGCCTCTTCCTTCCTTTATTAATCAATCAAAGTCTTGGGAGGTACACAAGGAGTTTATAGGTACTAAGTAGCAGCGACCCTTATGACGACATCAACTATTAGTATTCTACTAGAATGTGATCTTCATCTGGGGCACTATAAGCCAAATTCGTTTTTACAACTTCAGAGAGCTTTCAATTACACATGTAGGTATGGAATTCCATCCTCTTAGGAATGTCTGTGTACACACACTATGTAGTTAATCTTGCAGTTGGGCCGTTGTTAGCTTCAGAGCAGCTTTTTACGTTATAAGTTTCTCCATGGGAATTCCACGATACTGCTGACTCGCTTTCTAAAACGGAGAAAGAGTTGGGAGTTAATCAACCTAATTTCCTGTACTCGAGAACCTGCCTCAATATTACGAGAGAGACCAAATTGAGACTTCCGGGTTCGGAAGTCAATCGAGCATTGGAGAAAAAATTGCAGAATCAGAAATGGCAATAACTTTGAGAGGGAGAGTGAAAGTTCTGAATGGACTTTCAACATCATCCTCGAACATCGAGATCTAAGTGAAGTCAGTTGCTATTATCTGTATCTAAAGTGGACAACATAAAAAAGGACTAACTGAAAGTACTAGCACTACCAGAGTCTATCTCTTAAATTGATGGATTGGTTTAAAAACTGAAAAACATGGGAAACGGTCTAAATATTAGCGTGTCAATTTGCTCAACAGTCCTGTCCTACTTTTTCCACTCTATCCCCGCTGGCATTACGAATCATTCGTCTCATCTCGTCCTCTCCAGAATATCCATCCCCTCTGCCCCACTTGGGATACATGGAGTGGCCAAGGAATTTAATGGACGATGTACCAGTTAGGAATGTCCGAATTCATTTTAGGAATTTTTAATGCACTGACCGGGGAGAATAGGTAGCCACTACTTCACACCGAGTTCCCACGTCAATCAATCACAAGCAAACACAGTAAAGCCATCAGCAAGGGAAACCTCTTTCCTTCCTGTGTCGAGGAAAGTACTTGTAACTTCGGCCATTTCAGTCAGTTAAATTTATTACTAGACACAGGGGGTCAATCGCCAAATGCATCCTCACCAGGTCTATAGTACATGCCTATATTTTTTCATAGGTCAAGGATACGCCCCTTTGAAGTCGCATCGTTAGCGGTTTTACGTAAGGTACTCTAAAAATTGTTGGAGCTTTCCATTCCGTCAACTCGAGGGGGCAATGAAATTTTACAGTTCGAGACGCACTAAGTGCTGTTTACGGAACGTATAGCAAGAATTGATACTGAGCGGTCGAATGTGTATAGACGTTACAACTTCAATTAACATTTGACATTGCTTGACCCCTTTAAATACGACAGAAAAAATGGGGCTAATTGAGATTTAAATATTCCAAAGGTAGTTGGAAAGCAATTCAAGTATTTTAAAGTAGGTGTGGCTCTTCATAATAAAAAAATCCATTGGTGCTAGAATCAAACTGGAGCTTTGAACAGTATATTTCGCGTTTGACAAGTCTGAAAAATGTGATCCTAAAAGTAATTTCGACTTCCCAGCCTCACCAACTCTAAAATCCCCACCGAACTGATTTTAACTGACTGACTAGCTATAAAAGTCATAATTTATTCCCAAATAACTTATAAATGAGCCGCGACATGCTTGAAAACATTTAAAGACACTAACCCAAGGTAATTTAAATATTTCAAGCTCATATTCCCACCCTCTACAATCTCCCTTGAATTATAACCGGAGCTCTAAAGTCATGAATATCATGAATAAAAGTGACACATCCATAAACCAAGTACAAGTTCCAAGACTCCAGTGTATAAATTGACTTACCCTCTCCTCCGTATACACATTAGTAGAACAAGCAATTACAAGTTCAATTTGGCAAAGATCTTACAATTCTGACAAAGTCGACCTTCACCCTTTGTCAAGCAAAGGTCTATTAATGTCTTGGAAATACACCCAGATACATAAATACACTGCATGCACAACACATCCCAACTCAAGACCAGCAAGTTCATTTAGAATGCGAGGGCCAACGGCCAACCTCGACGCAATTTTATTCGAAATAGCACCATTCCCCTTACTCACAAAAGTCAGAATCTAATTGTATCTTAAAAAAAGGTTCGGGGAAACATGCATTATGCATTTTATGAAAACACACACACACTACCCTATACCAGCTCTTTATACTATTCCAATAATAGAGACAACAATAGCAAAGCTCAAAAAGAAAGATAGATTTTTTTTTACAAAATTCTACGAAAAATCAGCATAATCCTTAGAGTTTTAGTAAAGTGTCACCACTGCCAGCCAACTCGAGGGCAAGAAGTGGGTCTTTATATCCATCTCTCTCTCTCTTTTTTCCATACAGTCACTCGTTACATTCCATCATCATAAGCCTTTGTAGAAATGGATGATCATGAAGTCCTTGGAACTACCAAGGGATTTATCCTTTGCCTTCCAGAGTAATTTCCACACAATTTTACTCAATATAATTCCTAAGAAAGCAAAGTGCCTTCTCCCCATAACATTACCAAGAGTTATACTGACTTACGTACAACCCTTTGTGAATTAACATTGAAGATTCAAGGGCATACTAAGCATATCATTGTCTCTAGTATTCTTCCACCCTTTGAAGCAAAGAATAAACATTTTAATCCTCGCGTAAGACAACTTTCACTCCGTGTTATCAGTTGGTCATTCAATTGAATTCGACGAAGCCACCTCATCTCCTCCAAGAACCCTTGGCCTTCGAGATGCTGCTTCACAAAATAAACCTCTGAACTCAGTGCCTCTGAAAACTCTTAAATCCTTCAGAGAACTTCAGTGAACACAAAATTCGGAAAAGAGCTAAAAGAAAACAGTTCAATGACTTAGCTGAAACTTCCAACCGTCATTCTCAAAACAATCAATTTCTCATTTCCTTCAATGCCACCGAGATTGTCAACAATTTTCAACAATTGTCAACAATTGTCAACCTGTTTGGGGTTATATTTAGCTTCAAATTTCCATGAACTTGATCTCTATTTATTATTAATAATAATAACACCGTCATCATCATTTCTATTTCTAGTAGCTCCCAACAACAACTCCACTTGTCCTGAGGGAACTCAGCTCTTATTTTCAGCAGAATCTATCATTTTCTTTAATGAATATATCTATAGTAATTGTTATTAAACCCATGTGCCGCAAGTAACGCCGTTTTAATGACAACCAGATACATCCCATTAGTCTTCAAAGCACGAAAAAGTCATCTTACTTTGATGCTGATACTATGGGCTATTATTTCCTGGCATTTCCCCTCATTAATTCCTGTACTGAACATATCTAGAATCTAGATTACATATTACACACTTCTATACATACTGCTACGATCATTAATGCTCCATTCCCCAGTGTCTAAGAACATGGGCCAAACCTCGACCGATTTTAAATCAACTCCACAACAACTCTCTGTAATATTCATTCAGAAATTCAATACTTAGCACATGCGACACAATATTTGACAATATATACACTACGACTAAGATTAACAGATTCCAAAATTATGGTATTATCGGTACCATCGATCAACTAAAGAACGGACAAAAAAATACAAAATTCCGGGTAGTCCTTTACCTTACAATTAGTTTTGTATACGTAGGAGGAATAGTCTGAATGGAGGATCCGTCTGGTCTGCATTATTCCCATTTTGCTTGACATATTTCCCCGTAATTTATGTCTTTTTAAGTCGATCCGATCAGAATAAAATAGGTTGAATAGGAAAGGCAATTCCCCAATACCAAGTCATCAATATTCGATGACATGCATAATAGATTTCAACAACGCACTCGCGTACATATAGTCAGTGGTGGTATGTAGTAAGTAGTACATGGGCAGCATGAATAATCCATCGATTCGTTTAATGGATTCTCCAAGCATGAATTGCGGTTTTTCTCTCCTTTACTTTCAACGAAATGGACCCTCCTTAGAAATCTTGTTAATATTTCAATAGTTGTTATTGAACCATCGTTCCGCATTCAAAGCCTAACTTCCTACATATACGTGCCAGGTTTTATAGGGAAAGAAGGCTTGTGGAATTATCAAAATCTTATTTAAAAATTAATGAAATATAGCTTTCAAGGAATATAAACACTTTTGTACAACACAGAGAAAGTATAAACACACATCATACATTAATTCACAATAACATTCTCAAATTGAGTTTTTAGTCCAAACCCATGTCTTATTTATCTGATCACAATGTTCGTCTGCCTGTCCACCCTTCAAACTTGTCCGATTGATTACAAGTAGTGCACACAAACATTTATATTAAATCGATTTAATGGAAAGGATGAGACTAAAACGGTGTTTAGATATCGAGTTTGAGTTTTAAAAAATTAACTAATTTTTTAAAACCGACATTGTGTGATAAAATGGTACTGTGCATGGACTATTTAAAGCCGCACACTATAAGTTTTAAAAATCTCCATTCGAATAGTTAAATTTAAAGTATTCCCATAATTCCGTTATATTTTAAAATGTCCTCTTTCCAAATTGTCGACCCAAATCTTGCAGCTGTAAACACAAACCTGCTTAAATTGCAAGGCCAAATGAAACTTGAAGTTTGCAAAGGGATATTTTCCTAATTTATTTTATTCCTAACATTATTCAAAGTTATTACATATATAAATATACATATGAATGATATGAGCACAGTTCCAAAATATTTTCGAAGGGAAAGTCAGTCAAGTAAAAGTAGGATTGCCTGTGAATGACAGATGATTGAATAAAAGTTTTGAGTAGATGTCCCTATTTAGTGGTTGTATTATTGTGTAAACGTGACGCAATTCTCAATACATGAATAATAAATAACAGATGGAAAGATGCAGTCTAAGTTAAGTTTTACCATAGAGAGTTTTACAAACTAAGAAAGAGATCTTTTCCTTCAAGAATGACTCGAAAGTTTCAAATATTCTCATTGCTAACTA
Source organism: Agrenia bidenticulata (assembly GCA_034694785.1). Taxonomy (NCBI): domain Eukaryota; kingdom Metazoa; phylum Arthropoda; class Collembola; order Entomobryomorpha; family Isotomidae; genus Agrenia; species Agrenia bidenticulata. Next base: position 8,799 of record JAQFYM010007615.1, read on the forward strand.
ATATTAACTTTGTCAGGAACAATTTTAAAGTCTCCACAGGCGTTACTATATTATTCCACACCGTAGTAGCATTTAACAGAGAAAAACATCGACGGGACTTATATAAATATCAATTCATCCTCCTCCCCTCATATAAAATATGAAACCTCTTCAAACAGAGTTTATGGTAGTCCAAATTACACTCTGTATAAGCCTGAGTTGCAAGTAACTAGTCTTACCTCTTTTATATATTTCCGGGAATGATGACAATTGACCTAAACCCCGAGCTTCTTACGTATAAAGTGCCAGACTGAAAGAAACATAGTAAACAAAATTCTGGTTCAGCACAGCCCAATTACCTTACGTTTTCTCATGAATATCGAAACTTTACTTCCGCTCAGTTACTTCCATATTTTTACTCTCGAATTTATAGATTTATCCCCGCCGTTGAGAAGGGTAAAGGGTCATCTAACACTTACTTGCAACTACCGACTACTAAGTTTCTCCTAAACTGAAATATAAAAATTCAAAACCTGAGTATCAGTTTCCCCCTCCCCCGTCCCATTATTTTCCAAAGGGACCAATATCGAAATCTCTACTCGAAATCATCGATCATCATCGATCGCTTTGAAATTTTTACCTTAAGTCGTTCGGCTAATATGAATAACTATCGGCCCAATTTCATATTGAACACGTTTAAAAAATATTTTAAGCTTTCAGGAGTGCCAAGAGAAGAAACACGCGAAAGTGTTGACTTTTACATTTGCGACACTATAGGGGAAGTCAACTTTTAAACATATCGCTTGCACAGGAAAAAACCCCATACTTAGAACAGTTTTGTTGAAAACAATTGCGGTTAATGGCGTTTATAGTGACATGAATTTTTTTTCAACTTTAAATTATGAAATTGGGCCACTAAAATGTAAATATCAATTTCGAAGCAATCGGCGGTTTCGAGTTGGGTTACTTCCGTCGTTAGATCAGCTAATAAACAAGAAATTCTATAAATGTTTAAAATGTTTAAACTACTTCTACACGATTGAACATTCTAAACAATAAATGGCCATATGAATTAGGTAGCCACATTGACAAATAAAAATATACGCATTTACAAATACGACATGGAAAGTTAAGTAAAAGCTGGAATGACGACAGCAGCAAAAAAAATGTTATCCCCTTCTTTTCCCGTCTGGCCTTCCAACCATTAAAATATTCAATTGATGTTGTGATACATACCATATTCCTAAACTCCTTACTACTCTCAATAGTCTCAATCACCCTATTCCGATTCGACGAAGAAAGTCTAACCATCACAATCACATATTGACAAAATACTACGCTCTGCTGCAAGGTTTATTTACAATCGTCAAAAATATGATACTATATCCATGGAATTTA
>JAQFYM010007616.1:0-10175 GCA_034694785.1 Agrenia bidenticulata
TGTTTTTTTTTGTGTTTTACGCTTTGTAGAATTTAAAAGATGTTGACTAAAAGTTAAGCAGCCTAATTTGAATTTTTTAAGCTAAGTGTTTTCAAAACTACATGTAAAAAATATATATTTATGTTGTGATTTTAAGTACAGTAGAAAGGATACTATATCACAACACTATGTCAAAAAAAAAGTGTAGTAATGCGCAAAAGCATATAAGATGGGTTACTTTTACAGTTTTTCTAAAAGACTTTGTTAATATACTATTGTATTATAATAACCGTTGACTTTTTAACCAACGTTTACGCGTAACTATTGAGCAATGTTTTTTTGTCTGTGCCTTGCTAGTTTTACATTTGTAGTACATTTCTTTTGTCTAGATCAATATTGAACGCGTCGACTCTTAAAAATTCTCTGACATAATTTATCATCTCAAATAGAGCAGTTGTATTCTTGTTAAGCAAAAACGTGTAACAGTATTTTAAACAGCCTTAATATTGACTTATCAAAAAGTATATGTTAAAAAAAAAACATACAATTCTATATTATAAATTATATGCGCAATCAAAAGTACACTTGATGTGTTGATTTGTTTATGTGCCAAGAGTACACTATTACACAGTTATCCATAAATGATGGTTGATGACAGAAGGGGGCTCAACGTTGTACCTTTACAAATAAATAGTTAATAAATCAAAAATCTGCATATTGAAAAAATGACACCTTAAATCATTATAGCGTTAGATAAAAATATTATTTTATATTTTATATTTTTTGTAAAATTTGTAAAATAGGGGCCTCTTTTTAAGCGGGGCCCGGGAGAAATACCCCCTCCGTCCCCTTCCGGAGGCCCTGTATATTACTACAAGAATTTTGCGCATTTATGCATAAAAAAACAGATCATAGCATAAAAAATAAAATATATGAGTACGTATATTAATATTTTGGGATATTTTTTACTATTAGTTATTGGAATATTGTTTTGCGCCAATGATAAATATAATACTTTCTTGGATTTTTTTTTTTATTTAGGTAGAATGTTTTTATCCAAAGACAGAACAAAGAATGAAATTTGTAATCATTTGTTGCTTTTTTTAAGTTGTGCGTATTTTTTCTTTTGTATATTAATAAACCAAAAACCCAGGAAGTACAACTATGATGTTTAGAAAGTATTATTTATTTCGTAAACCTTTATTGCTATATTTTGTACTGTTTGGCAATATATTGTGGTCAAAAACATTAAAACAGCACTAAATTATACGACAAATATAAACTTAAACTGGCAAGTTTTTCAAAATATTGACTCAGAGTAGTAATATAGTTTCGTGTCTCTTTAAGCAGGTATAAATGCACATGAAAAATTTTAATAAAGAAATATTGTTGCGATTGAAACATTTTTATCTAAGAAAGCTTTTTTTAAAAAAATCTAAGCTTGAAGTCGTATTTTTACTTTTATTTTAAATGGATAATAAATATTAGACAAATACATTTTTCATGTTTAATTAGAGGCATATTTGCCATAAAGCAGTGCAATGCTGCATATGACAAAAAAAACAGTTTTTCAGAATTAAAAAATATTATTGAATAATTCTTTTATATATGATAAACAGGTTACAGAAAATAAAGTCATATAAAATGTACTTGTTCGTATTTTATGTCGCAAACTATTAATTTCGCGGTAGTAACAATATATATGAAATGTTCGAAGCGTCACTTTGTGTATGGTGTAAATTTTTTATAATGTTCAAATATAAAAAGAAAGTTTTTCGAATTTAGTAAATATTTTACTTTGTAAATTTTTTCTATGCATATTTATAAAAAAACAGTTTTTTTACATACGCGAGTGCGCAGAAAAAGTAGAAGATTTTTAAAAAAGGTCATATCTTAAAACACAGAACACATTTTCCTATATGATGTAAAATTACACATGCAGAAGAAATATCCATTACATCAAAAAAGATTTTTATTATTTTATTAAACTCAAAAAATATTAAAAAAAAAGGATACGCTTTACTTAAAAAAGTTATAAGCCGCAAATTATTATTTTGTTGGGTTTTAATACTGACATGTTAACATGTCGGGGTGATGATTTTAGTATAAAAATTTATTTTTTAAATGAATTGTGACTGTATAAATTTAATCAGTAAAAATCTATGCATAAATAAACAAGCATAGCAGTATTGTTTTATTGATGAAAATACATGAAAAAAAAAGTATTATATTTACATAATAAAATATAGTTTTGGGCGCAAAAAAAAAAACTCATAAGGTTAAAGATGAAAGCGTGGAACTATTTTATATATGGGGTTGAAATTCTACCAAAAAAATTTTTAAAATTTTGTAAAAAAAATTTTTCCAACGTTAGGCTAAGTAATAGAAAAATATTCTGTACCATTATAAAAACAGCAATAACATGCGTCAGCAAACATACAAACAATTTATTCAAGTTAAATCAAGAAAGATCTTTTCGCATAAATGCCTTTTTTGGTTTAAAATGTAATTAAAAGCAAAGTGTAAATGCCACTGCATGTCTAAGCTTATCTAAAAATAAACAATACAATTTAATTTCTTAGCTTTTGTTTTTACATCATTAAATCACACGTTAGCATATCTGCCTAATTTTTTGTGTAATTAAAACAGCTGTCAACTGTACAGATAAATTAGTTAAGGGCTACACATTTCACGGTAAAACTATATTATTTTAAAAGGTACGGTGTTTAATGTCATACATTAGAATAACATAAAATTAGATACATATTTCTAAATATTTTTTATCGCCCTTATAATGTTAAAAAAACACATTCAAATATTATAATGTCAATACAAAATGCACCAAAGGCCATTATTCAAAATATTTTTTGGGTTTTTTTTTATTTTTTTTTTTGCATAATGCGTTTTTTTTTCAAAACTTTTTCTACTCTGCCCCGAAGTAACTAAATATTATACATTACAAAGACACTAAGAGGCACTTCTCAGCGTTTATTATGATAAAAAATTTTTATTTGTTTAAATGTAAGCACACATGATTTATTTTACATTATAATGACAACACTATCTACCCTAATCAAAGAACTACTTAGCAATATAGATTTTTAGGTCAAAAATAAACATAATGAAACAGTGGCTTTTCACAATATATTTAATCCTGCACGAATAGTATTTATACTTTTTCTGTAGGAATTTTTTTAGGCGTAATTTTTTTCACTAGATTATATTCTATAAAATTTGTAAATATCATTTTTTGTTATAGGGTAGTAAAGTGTTAACTCAAAAACCTTTAACAGTTCGTGTTAATGTTTAGTTTTTTAAATCTTTAATAGTATATTTCAGCATTTCATGATAGGTAAGATATAATTCAGGTCCGTGCATTATTTTGGTTCATCATATACAACCGAATTATGTGGTTTACAATAACGTATTCTATATAGTAAAAACACATCAAGTTGCTATATGTGTAACCGATATCATTTTTTTTGCACGTGAATCAAAATGTTAATAATATCAATTATACTCATGTGTATATAAGTGCATAATGTTTGCATTATCTAGCATTAAGATGCACATGATAGTTATGAACACTTTAAATCGATGGTAACTACTTCTTTTACGACTACATATATATTTTATGCAATTGTTATTTATATATTGTCTGATCCTTGTGCTTTCCTCATTATTATTTATTTCCGTACAAAAATTATTATTCTAGCAAAATTTGACCACTTTTCTGTCGTATTTTATGCTATAGAAGTTTTTTTAGAAGAATCCCGTAGAAACACTAAATATTTTTTTTCAACTCTTTTAAACCGTATCACTAAAATATTAATTGGTTATAATATTTTTTTATAGTAATGATTTTTTTTATTTTGCCGCGTAAGTTTTATTATTTTTTATGTCTACTTTAACAAGCATTTTTATACACTAAAAACGTAAAATTGACACTTTATGCGAGAAAAAAAAATATATACCAGTACAAACTTGAAAAAGTCGCCTGTATACAGACCCTAATATAAAAGTAAGCTGTAAGGCAAAAAAAGGTTACGTGACAAAAATACATTTTAGTTTTTACAATATAATTAAGGAGCAGTCTTTTTTTTGAAACGATATTTTTTGATTATATAAATTAGCATATAAGAATAAAGTAAAAATTTTTATTTTCACTTTGCACCAGATACCAGGATTCTCACCTGGTACAAATGACTTTTTGTACTGTGAATGTACTGTACTGTACTTTTTTGCAAGTTACTGTAACATGTCTTTCGAGGTTTTGTTTTTTCTGTAAAAATAACTTTTTACAAAAAAAAAAAACAAAAAACCTTAGATTTTTTTAAAAAATATTAAGGGGATAAGTTTTTTGGCTTTTTTTCAATTAATAGTTATTTAGGATATCATACTTTTTATTTTTTGTAAAAAAAAAAGATCTATTAGTAAAAAATATAAATATTTTGTACAAAAAAAAAGCCGTTAACGCAAATAAAGGCACTTTATTTGGCGGTATTTTTGTTATCCGGTTTAAAACTTAGCGAAAACGTATATTTTAGGTTTATGTTTTTTTTTATATATAATGTATTTTTTTTACCGTGTAAAGACGTTACACTAAGTACCGATAATGAACAGTAAGTTACACTGTTCTGTACCGTACAGCAACTCGAGTCAAATTACTTATCGGGTACAAACCCCACCAGATACCTAAAAATGGGTTCTTGAGATTCTTTTTTTAGAAATATCATACATATCCTCCACCTTTTGAACTGTAAACAACCCTGATGTACAGTATTCCTGCAGATCATATTAAGTAATTCTTTTTTAATATACAATTATAAGATTATGTTTTTTTTTCGCTATAGATATAGATGAAAACAATGATTAAACTCTAATTGAGTTCAGGTAAAAACGATCCCGTTATAAATCGTTCAACGCTAATTTAGCACCGAGCAATTATAGCTAGAAAACGTTTTTTTTATTTTTATAATACTACTATAATATAATCAAAGTACAAAACAAAGACCTAGCAGTATATCGTACGCATAAATTCAATTTCTTGTTTTAAATTATATTAAGAGGTTTAGAAACAGCTTTTTTGTAAATTTGTTGTATCCCGTAACCTTACAATTTACTAGCAAAGTTGTAAAATTAGTAATAAACGTCGCAAGCTACTACCTACTTGCAAAGAAAACAGCTTTTTGTACGACATTACTAGAAAACCTAAGCTTTTAATAAACTTGAGATCGAAAAACTTTTTAAAAAAATTTGCATGTAATAAATATCAATAGTTTACATATTATTATTAGTTGCAAGTGTATACTTTTCAATGACGCGATCTTAAAAAAATTGTAAAAAGTTATGTATTTGCAAAAGATAAATAAATTTTACTGATAATATTACATTAAATGCGTACAAAAAAAACTTAACATACGATCTGAATATATAACGTATGGGCTGGGGTGCAACCCAGGTATAACCCGACCTGATATTTTATGTAAAAATAAATGATTTTTCTAACTCAAAACCTATATTAACATGGTTTTGACCCAATCGGGGTTTTTTTTTTGTATACTCAGCTGCAATTATACTTAATATTTTCTTAACAAATAATGTTTTTGATATGCCATAAGGCACATAAAAAACAAAATTAGTTACAAAATTTAGTTTTAATTCATTTAATTTTCTTAAGCTACATACATAAAGTTTTTTACTAAAAATAGTACTTACTCTAAATCCTTGTATTTTAAACTGCATAAAGTGCTATAAAAATCTGTAGTTTTTTAGTTTTTGACGGTTTTTTTAGCCTTTAAAACTATATAAATGCGTAATTAAAATTTAGAAATGGGTAACAACTAGCATTCGAAATACCCAAATATTTTTCAAAGTGTCTATTACACGAATTTTTTTTTTATGTTATTTTTAATTATATAATAGCTTCTTAGCTTGGCGTTTTTTTAGTTCTGTTATCATAAGTATTTATTAATAATTTTTATAAATACACGAAAATCAGATAAAAAAGAAATGGAAGCAATTCTTACGCTATTTTTTTTTATTGGACGGTGGGGTGTTTTTTTTTGTGTTCTCTTGCCTTTTTAGAAATATTGTAAAAAGGTTATAAATTTTTATTTTACACAAAAAAAATTAATTAAAAACTGCAAATGTACACATGTATAATGTACTATAACACTAACAATTAAAACTTAGTATACAAATTTATTGTTTCACTTATTTTATTTTTTATTAAACCCAACCCGAAATTAAAACGATTTGCAAAAAAAACCCGTAACCCGATTTAAGCAATTTTTTTTAACCGGGTTACACCCCAGCGTGTGGTTCTTATGTTTTTAAGAGCATATCTCAACGACTTTTTATATCAGTTTGACTTATTACTGATTAATTTTCATTCATGACTTAATTATTGTATTTTGTTACTCCTAGACGCATACACATTTTTTTTGCAACTTATTCGTGCTGTTCTAATATAATCGTTGTTGTATTTTAACAAAAAGACAATAATTGATATTTCCGTGATAAAAATCATATTTTATGCAATTGTGATATTTTTTATACGTATCTGTACACAGTGACTATCTTACATTTTGTAAGGCACTTTTTTTTTACATTTTGCAGTTCGTTTGATATCTTAAATTCATAGACAAGTGTAAAAAGAAGGTAAGTAAAAATGGGATAACGCATTTTTATGGACTAAAAAATATGCAGATTTATTTTTTTTAGTAAAAAAACATATCATAGTATTAAAATACAGTAAATAATTCTACTATTCCTGGTATATATAATATGCACTAATACTAGGTTTCTAGAACATTTTATTAAGATGATTTTGATATTTTTCACGCATTTAATTCGACTATATATAAATACTGCACGATAAAAAACGGTATAACAAAAGGCTAATTTCATACAAACTCAGGTTGCATTTTTACTTGTAGTATTGTATATGCAAAAGATCATTATAGACCGAGTTTTTGTATCTAGCTATAAGTTTATATAATACTACAATCTGCACCTTTTTTTTATATAAAAATGCTATAAAATATAGCATGATTTTTTTTAACGATAAAAATATAAAACAATTTTTATAGATGTTCATAAAAAACTAGATACCTAGTTTGTTCAATTTACAAAACATATTTTGCGTAAAGCGTTCTTCTTTAAAAATCACCCCATTTTTTTTGAATAAGTAGAAAAAGTGCCTGATAGATTTAACTTGTATTTTTACCGAGAGTTTGCTCTGACTTCGTTTTATTGAACCGTTTATTTTTTTTATACACAATTATGTGGAAAATTTTATTAAGTGAATTTCTTTTCTTTTTAGATTATCTACAGGTTAAAACAAAAAAGGTGCGTCTTAAATCACTGGCAACCACCCAGTAAAACTTTTAGTTAGTTTTTAAAAAACTCCACATATAAAGTTTATACAATTAAAATTTTCTAGTAAACCAAAATTCATGTATTTTATCGCGTAAAAATTAATATTACATAGAAGTCTGCCTTTATTATATTTTGTGCGGCTTTCATGTATTTTTTAACGTTTTATTTATCTTTCGGCAAAAAAAATAACTTAGAAAGTTTTAAATGGTCTTTTTTGACATCAAATATGCATTATTATAAACTTTTGACTGCAACCATGACATAAATTGTACGTATTTTACGACTTTTCAAATTTTTATCCGTGATTTTATTTTTTTTTTTGCATTCATCTTCGTATATTTCTTGTTTTTTGCTTAATTCATTCTTTTTGTTTGATTTTAATTATTTATCGCTGTTTTTTTTGGGCATTTTTTGTGCCAAATAGCGCGACTATTCTACTTTGGTATGTGGAATACGCGCAGTTCACTTGGACTAGTTCAAGTGAATTTTGATTAGTCCAAGTGAATTTTTTCTAGTCTAAGAGAATTTCAAGACAAATGAACCATTTTGGCTTAAATTTTAGTCAAAGTGAATTTGGACTAGTCTTAGTGTTTTATAGTCTACTTTTCACTTTTGGCTAAAATTTTAGTCAAAGTAAATTTGGACTATTCCAAGTAAATTCGGTTTAAATAAAAATTTTGATTGCAGCAATAACATACTTTACTGGTGAATATTAACGACAAAAAATTGTTCTAATTAAAATTGTGTTCTTATTAAAAACTATCTTTATACAAAAACGACTAAAAATTAAGTTTAAGATATTTCTAAACAATGTAATAGCAAAAAATTTACATCATAAACGATTAAACAGTCATGAATTTATCTTGGGGTATATTTTACAATGCACCTAAATATTCCCTATTTAGTCTATTGCCCTTCATTTTTACCCATATTTCTTTAATGCCTACTAAAGATGAAGATAATGTGGAATTTTTAGAAATTACAGGTTTAAAGAATAACGTAATATTTAAAGACTAGAAAAACTGTCAATTGGCTGTTATTTAAATATTTTTGAACAATTTAGCCAATCGTAAAACATATATGTTCAAAGTTTATAAAACGGTATTTGTTGCAAAGAATGACCCGAAACGATATTCCCTTACTTGTACAAAAAAAAGTACTTTTTTGTTAACTGTTTGTATATGAAAAGACGTGGTAGGTTTGAGAATACAAAATTACCGTCAAAACACACACGCAATGTATATAAACAAAAAGGAAAGGTAAAGCCGAGAAATACTCTGCAGTTATTGTTAAGTATGAATTAACATTTGGGAAAAATACACCAATCGAAGTTCATAAATTGACATTAAAACATTTTGGTGCAGAAGAAGCACCAAAGTCCGCCTCCTAAGCACTTCAAAAGAAATCGGGAAAAAATGCTGATTCGGCTTATGACTTTGTATTTTTCAAATCACTAAAAGAAAAATATATGGAAATATGCGACTTCTGTAGCTTGCAGGTAACTCAAAAGCTTGTTTTACGCTTTTCTCAATTATTTGGAAATATTCTAATAATTCCTTACGTATGATAAGAAAATTATTTTTTAAGATGACACCTTTGTTATAAATAAAACAGATTATGCGCTTTTTAGCTGTTGGGCAAGACCCAGAGGCTCAGTTGACCTTGTTGAAGTACATTTCGTGTACAGGAAAGAACGATAATATCTGGTGTCATTTTGTTTCCTTGCCAGAAAAGCAATTAAATTGCAATAATGTGGAGTATATTTGTATAAACTGGATCGGAAAAAGGGTTGAAAAGTGCTTTAAAAAAGTTTACACCCTTAGCTAATCCAAAAATATGTTTTTGCCATTTGAGTGCCAATATAAAGAAATTTTATAAAAATACTTTCATATAGAACATTTTATATATGCCGCAAGATGTGTGGAAAAAAAAACCGTTTTTTTTCGAAATATAATTTGAAACGAAATGCAAACATAAATTTATACGACTATGAAATAGATGCTGGTGTAAAGCAGTGGGCAGTGCCTCGGTTTAAAATGACAAGATATGATATGTATACCTAATATCCAGATGAGTCTATCAACCCGGCCCAAAAACCATTGCGCAGTCTGAATATTATAAGTATGGTATAGTCCATTCACAATTATGTAATGGAAAAAATTCTGGAACGCAGCATCATGGATAAAACTATAAGAGCAAATACACACCGAAGATAGAGCAAAGAATTGTAAAAAGAAGCATACAGGCTAGACAACTTACCTGCGTTGGCTCTAGTAAAACACTGTTTGTAGTCGATAACGAATTTGTTGTGGATCCTGAGGAAAACACGTGTAATTGCAATAGAGAAAATATTACAAGAATCCCGTGTGCACATATCATGGCTATTTATTCTAAGAAATACATAAGATTATTTTTTTTATATCTTCATACTACAGTACAAACAATTACAACACAGGGTATGATATACATTTAGTTCTAAATATTACTAAAGAGTTGAAGTATAAGAATATGAAACCACCTGGGAAAATATTGAAAAGAGGTCGACCGTAGAAAAACGAATAAAGAGCATATCTGAACGGGTAGTTTACAAAATAAATATTCCATATATATCTACTTATTTTACTAACTATATTATTAGAAAAGTTTAAGGCCGTCTCGTTTTTTTTTCTTTAGTAAACCTTTTTTGTAAAAGTGTTTTTCGAAAAAGCAAATGTGTATTTTTTCTACATTAAACATCAATAAATAGTGTTTAAACATTTTTGTCTTTTTTTCATAATAAACACTTTTTTAAAAAACATTTATTTCACTGTGTC
>JAQFYM010007617.1:0-10174 GCA_034694785.1 Agrenia bidenticulata
ACTCTTACTGTTGATTTTGTCTGCCGCTTTATAGATACGCCCACTGTTAAAATTACAATATATTTCTTGAAATGTTTTTCTTAGCAATAAACAATACAATACTTCATATTTCTGTTAAGGTGTTTAAAATTATGTTTATAATTGCATGACTATTTTGTAGAGCTCGCAAGAAAATAGTTGTGAAAGCAATGCGTAAAAAAGTAATATGCCCTCAAAAAAATGAATGTTTTATAAATTAACAAAAAATATATTTTAAATTTATAAACTCTTTTTATTTTTTCAGAGTGTATGCAAAAATACAAAAATTACATATACAACGCTTTTTTACTGCAAACCCGCTTGCGGATTTATTTTTTTAAAATATTTAACATATCGAAATTGTATCCCTGGGTGATTTCTCGGCCATAAGTTGAAACAAAAATAAAATTTACACTTCCCTATTGTAATTGTTAAAGTTTCCAAGTGTTTTAGTGTAAATCCTGTAGCCGCCTAGTTTTTTTTCCTTTTTTATTAAAGTCCACTAATCCGGGTTTTTTTTTCAATCGCTTCCCAATTTATTAAAGAATTGCATAAACAGGAAAAAAGTTACGAGTAAATGATATGTGATGTAAATGAAACAATTCATTAAAATTTTTATTTTTCAAATACATAAATTAATCATTTAAATAATTCTTTTAGAAAATCGACTGAGTTTTCGGGCCAAAAAGAGGCCAAAACCAAAAAGAAAGGGCAAAAAAAATATAAGCAAAACAAAATCTGCAAAACGAACAACTTGAGTTAGTTTTGGTTTTACTGTAGAGCAAACACCTCTTTTTATATTGCACGTTACATATGACGCATTTTAAGTTATGGAAGTCAATTTGCATAATGTTGACCTCGATTTTTTACAGCAGATAATTTTTTTAAATACACAATCTTACCACATACCTCAATTAAATATACCTAAACCTTGAGTACTAAAAAAATAAATTTTTATGTGCATAGTTTGACTTACCACAAGAAGTTTTACTCCGTTTGTTTTGATATTATATTTTGTAAAAAAAAACCAGATTTTTATTGTTTTTTATTTTTAAAAATTAGTGGCTTGTCCTTTAATTCTAACTAATTTTTATTTTTTGGAAGTTAGACGTTTAAACCCCCGATTTGGATAATTTGTCAAAAATGTTGTTTCTTGGTGCGTTTTTTGTGGGTATTTTTGTGGTTTTTGACTATTTTTGAGTCTTTGTATTTTTTTTTTGTCAAAAAAAACACTCAGTATTTAAATATTAATTATCAACGTAAATAGACGAAATTTTTATATTTTTGGTGAATTAAACTACATAAATAAAGATTTTTATACTAAAAATTTACTTTTTTTTGTATGACCTTCTGTGATAACGCATACTGGATTTTTTATTTTTTCAATGTAAATAATCTCTATTTAATTAAACCTTTCATTGGTCTTTTTTTTCAATTTTCTTTTTTTTCGTCATTTTTGCGTATGTTTTTTTTTATATCATTTTCACATATAGACTTATCTATATTCCTCTGCTAACATCTTCAACTGTCTCTTCACACTGTAACGATTTTGACAGCATGATTATTGAAAACAAAAATTTCAGCCCTTAAAAAACTTACAAAAAACTGCTTGTATTTTAACAGCAGGCACATATTAATAAGGAACTTACAAATATATTTTTATAAAAAAACTTTAATGTATTTTATCGGAAAACGTGAATTGAATATGTTACTATCAATTAATTTAATATTTTATGACTTGCCAGTCATTTAAAACGTATGTGTTGTGTAAATTTATAATTACTTTTTTGTTTATTGACTTTCTTAAATTGGTTTTTTTTGTTTTAGATATATTAAAAACTATTACATACTAAAAAGGGGAAAATGGCTGAAAAGAACAATCTTCGGCATAATATTAATGCGCAATAGTTGACAAAATCATATCAATGTAGCTAGTCTGGTTAACTCCTATAATATAAGTAATGATTAAAATCTAAAATAAAATGAAGAATCCATTTAAAAGAAAGAAAAGTGTATAAAGTGTATTTATAATATCTTTAAAATACGTCAAACATGCTTATCGACATTTCATGCACTTTATTTATTTTTTTTTATCTATGTTTCCAGTTGTATTTTGCTCTTGCTTGCTTTGGCTTTTTATATCATATAGAAATCCATGTCTTTTAAAGATCTTTACATTGGAGCTTTTTCGGTTTGTTAATTCTTTTACCAGTTTAAAAAAAATTGCTTACACTTGTTTCATTTTGTTTTGTCTTTTACCCAGGAGATTTTTTGTACTTTTTGATAATTTTAATCACTTAATAAAACTCATGTTGTTATTTTCATTTAACAAGAAGCACATGTTTTAATTGGGGGTGGTAATCTCTGTTATTCCTGCATTTACAATGTAAATATGTGATCCAATGGTGCTACAGGTAAAAAATAAATCCGTGTAAACTTAAAGGCGCAAAATGAAATTGTGGTGTTGTTTTAGCGTCCCGTTTTTTACTGCATAATTGCCGTTCATCTTTACTAAAAATGTCAAGTAGTTAAAAAAATAATACTTTATACAAACATAACGCTTATACGTAGCCCGTGTAGCTCAATGGTGTAAAATCACCATCCAAACGCTTTTTTGGCTTTAAAAACTGTTGTAAAGATTATTTTTTATATTGCCAGACAGGAGTTTTTGATGAATAACAAAAATGTAACACAAATATTACCATTAAATATAGAATGTTTTTATAGAGTGTCAATTACCATAACTTCTTAAAAAAAAAATCATTTTCTGTATTTAAAAGTACCGTTTACCTTCAGTTATTTTATTCCTAGGCTCTATGGGTATTTTCGCTGGCCCAATCCGATATTCTATCTGCCAGCTTAAACAAAGCGTGGAAAAATCAAGCCCACTAAAAAATCCTCTTTTGGAAATTCTACAGCAAGGTCGGACAGCTACCGTTTTCCTTACGCCATTACAGTTTGCAGAAATGTTATGATAGCCCTATTTGAATTATCAGGCATGGAGACGGTACCGGTTTGATTTTTTCAAAATTAGTGAAAAATCCTCTGAACCCCCATAACTCTACTGTTACATGATGAGAATACTGCTCCGTCCATCCTTGGGTTGGTCTGTGTTTTTACACAGTTTTGAATTATATATATACATATTTCATGCTGTCAAAGCCGGCCGGGAGAAAAGATGCACATATAGCTATACATTATCTCATTGCACACAACCGAAAAATACACACATATAAAAAAACCTCAAACTATTATATACGAAAATTTACGACTTGCGAGGAGTTTGAAGAGAAGTATTTTGTGGCATCATTGTCTCTTGACAAAACGTAGTATAACAAATACATATATGTACGATACTTATGCAAACATATTGCTTCTACAGCGCGTGTAGCTTAAAAATGCAAATTTCTCTGTGTAAAACCCTATACTAGGTACGAAGTATTATTGGTATGTTTTTTGTATTATTATACTTGAAGGGAAGTGTAAATCGAAAAAGAGAGAACAACACAATAATATCTTTAAAGAATGTTTTTGTAAGGGTACGATAATTTCATATAAAGGGGTTGTTATTTTTTAATAAATATACGTCTTACATACGCCATCTCATTTATAGGCTCTGAGGCCATTCTGCCTGGCCAAACCCTATTGTTCTACACACTTTTTTTCTGCTTGAGGATCAATCTTATAAAATTTACAAATACAAAATTTGTATTTATTCGAACTTCTTGTACTTTGAATTCGAGTCCTAAAGATAAACTTGCTCTTCATAATTTTCAATTGTGTCTAGGGCATCTTTACTGCCGCTTACAAACTTACCTGTTCATTCTGGACTATAACTTTTTTTCGACGTGTATTATTTGATTATCTACGTATAATTACCTTAAATATGAGGAGGGGAAATACGAGCAAGATAAATAAAAAAAGTAAAATGACCATGATGAAAAAAATGCTGAAGCTTGATACACTTAAAAAAAAAATTTCTGAAAAAAAAATCATTTGGAAATTCTGAACCGATCCGCGTGCAATTTGCCATAGGAAAAAAAATCAAAAAACGAAAATTGGCCTTAAATTCATAAATAAATTGTTTAATTGTAAACTTTCTTAACCGCGACCTGTTTTTCTTATACCCATGCCTTGCTAGGATCACAAGAAAAAATAGAAACACACATGGATATAAGAGTAAATAAAACGAAAAAGGTTCTGCGCGCAACAAAAATAAAAAAAAGACTACTTTTCAATGTCGGCACAAAAAAAAAATATCGGAGTTAATAATTGTTTGGTATTCTATTTTATAAAACAACAGTTGGTTGAAATTTTTGTTTATATACAAGAAAAGAATGAGTATAGCTATATATATTGGAATATGACAATACCATGTTTTATAGTAAAAAATTTACATCACCTATGAAATGATGTTTTTAGCAATAATTGTAAAAAAAAAAGATATAAAAAAGGAAGAATGTATCAAAGAGGTAAGAAAGATTTGCGTATTTTTAGTCTGCATTGTTTTAGACTGGAAAGCTTTTAACCCTTTGACTTAAGGTTTATAAATATTACTAATTTTTTATATAAAAAACTTTATTTTTTATATTTTGTATTTCAGATTTCTTCTTTTAAATCTTTACTCTTGAAAAATGACCCCTTCTTAATTTACTTTAAATGCATATATATCGTTGCAAAAAACGCTATTTTTCCACAGTATAATTTGGCTACGCCTATAGACTATAAAAATAAAATGCTACCTTTTTTGATTTGACTTTTTGGATAAGATATGTTTTAATTGGTTTTTTATTGTTCTTCTCTAGAAACTATTACATAAAGTTTTTTTTCATCTATGAATCTGTGTAGTTTTTTATGTAAATTTTTTTTTAGATGTTCAATATATCATTTAACAATTTTGGCAGGTGTTTATATGACGTATACATTAAGTTCTTGCTGGACAGTCTTTTTTTGTAAAATATGCATAAAAAATTCGTTTTTTTCTTTATCAATTTAAGTAAGCCATACATTCTTGGCTTTTTTTACACGAATCTCGTATTTATATTACTTTTTTTTTTAAATTGAGTTTGCGTTCTAGATTTAAAAATTAGTCAGCTGTTTTAATTGAGGTATCATTTGCTTTTTTTATTATAACTTCTATTTTTAATAAAACTCAGTTGCATATTATGAAAAATACAAAAAGCTTTTTTTGAGCATAACGTCTTATGTACAATTTAAAACCATAGAAAAAAAAAATTAAATTACCATACTAAAATTTTAGCATAAGCATTTAGTTTAAAAACAAGTAAGAGTAAGTTTCATTTATAAACGAATTTTTGGAGAATAATTTTGTTACTTGAACATAATGTGCACAACAAAAAATACTTTGCTGTTTTCTATAACCAAATATACTTTTTAATACAAAAATCTATTTTTAAACTGTTATTTGTAGTGTGAGTCTAAATTATTTTCTGTTACAACCTAAAAATCATTTATGATTTTTTTTTTAAAAAATTATTTACAACTTCTTTTGTCAAAAATATTTTATAGGATATATACATGGTTATACTTTTTTTCCCACATTCTTTTTCTCCGTTACGCGTTTAAACATTTATTCGTGTTTCAATAAAAATGGTAAATTAGAAACATAACTAAAAACTAACTGAATTCGACTTCTAACATGTTTAATGCAAAAATTTAACAACTCGTAACCTTTTATTGAATATTTAAGGCTGTGTCGATTTTTTTGTTAAAATGAGAATTCGTAATTTAAAAAATATTTTAAGATTTATTACTTAGAGTTTTCATTATTTCTTTATAATATATTGAAATGTTTAACTTTTTCGTTTTGACTTTTTTCTTTTTTTTCATTATTAATTATTGTAAAAATTTGATTTATCTTTGAGCTGATAATTTATACTCCATAAGCCCATAAAAAGCATTTTTTTTAATGTATTTTCTTTTTAAAGATTTTTTTAATTATATAATTTCAGACACAAAAAAAAACTCTATACAGAAAATTCTTATAAATAAACCTTTGACCTAATATTTTATGAAAAAAAACCCGTAGATAAAAAAAAACCGGACGCGCCTGTATTTGCAAAAAATATCTCATAGAATCTTGCATATAATTTTCCAATTAAATGAATTATTGCTAAAAGGCAATAACTAATGCAACAAAATAACAGATAATTTGATTTTTTTTACCATTTTCCATACTGGTCTATACTATTATTTTATTTTAATCTTATTTTATATTTGTTTTGAGTTGTTTTTTTATCCATTTTATATACCGGGGATAACGTATAAAAGCAAATCTACACTTTTCTATATTTTATCTTTATTATTTCCAAACAAAACTATTTTAGATAACACAAAAAATGATTTTTTACATAAAAAATGCTTTTTAAAAGGCAAATAATACAATTCCACAATAAAAAACTTTATAATAGTGTTTTAAAAGATTTTTTTTGTATATAATTTAACGTGCATATTATAAATACAATTAAATGCTTGCACTAAGCAAGGTTGTCTATGGTCTGTACAAAACTTTCTTATATAGAAAAAATGTACTGTACTACTTTTTGATCTAGAATTTTTTACTCCCATAGTTTTATTAAAAGCAAAAATGTAAGAAGAGGGGTACTTTGCGTCTATTTATGTTTTTATCTAGTAATAACAACAATGTACAGCTGCAAGAAAAAAATTAAAATATATTGAAACATATGTAAACGCATATTAAAGTTTGACACAAACTTTATTTAGTTTTTTTACGTTTTTAAGCAAGGGCAAAGCAAGAAAGACGAGTATTAAAAACCGCTAGAAAAAAAGTATATCTTATTACAGCTTGAAAATACAAAATATAAAGAACAAATGTTTATATATTCGGCTATACCACAAACAAGCTTTTTTTGTCCTGTTTTATTGTTTTGACAAACGGACTAGCCTTTTGTTTTTCTTTATATGTCTTTTTACTCCATTTTACGTTATTTTGTTTAACAAAATTTTTGAACTAAAAATAAACAACCAAAGAGTTTTTCTGCATTAAAAATCGAATGTTAAGTTTTTATGCCCTAGTGATATTTTCCAGCAAAAGAATATTGTTTTAACTATGACTTTTTAATCAGGGTAGGTTTAAAAAGAACATGACATGTAAAACGAACTTTTGTGCATACATTTGGCTGTTCCAAATTTACAATCAAATAAGCGTTCATACTACATTTTTGCTGGTGTAAGCTTTTTTAAACAACAAAAAAAACCTTCAATTAACTTAAATAATTTTTTTCGTTTTCAATGCAGCAAGTATGTAGATTGACCGTGATATACAACATTGGTTACAAGTTTGGTTACAACCCATTTTATTTTGAAATTATTATTAATTTAGTTCGACATTTTTTTAATTTTTCATGTTATAATTGTATTGTTTTTGCAACGCTCGTGTATTATATCTTCTGTGTAATTGTATATATCAATGTCGAGTTTTTATTGCAAAAGTTCTACTTGTAATATTCTTAAATAACTACTATTTATAACGATAAAATGGAACTACACCCTTGTGCACCATGAATAAGTCATTTAAAAGATGATTGTCATATGTTATAACAGTTTTTTTTGTACGTACAGCGTGTATCTTTGTTTTATCTTTACCACTTAATATATGGCATTTGTTTTTGCTGTTTCGCTATACAATGAACCTCTAAAAACAGCGTTTTAGTATTAAGGGCTGATATGAACGATGTAGATAACATCATTGTGGCATTCTAGGAGTGTTGTCTTTTTCGAACATATATTTTTTGAACTTTAAAACTTGGCCAAACATCCAGTTTATTAATTAGCGTGTTAACAAGAAAAAACAAAGCAATAAGGTGCACGGCGTGTTAGAACTTGCATTTGCTTAAGTTACATAGAATATATTGTGTTTGTTTGCAGTAGCTTTTTACACGTTTTGTGTTTGATACCTAAGCATCTATTGTAATGTAAAAAATTTAAAAGAAAACACGGACAACTTTTTACTGACTGACTTTGTAATAAACTTGCTTAAAGGATAAACTCATTCACGAGAGTCTGCGACTTTCGCAAACAATTTCATAATTGTTTTTTGTATTAAGTCGATTCAAATCTCTTGTGCTATATTATCATGTATTTTATTTTGGCAAAAGAGGCACTCACAACTTGTAGTTGAGGTGTACCTTATTATATGTTTTGTTCTATTGTAAATGTAATTTTGTATTTATGTTAAAGATATCGTGTGATTCCAAGTAATGAGTTTTTTTTTAAGCTATGTTCCATTTAAGCCTACAAATAAATTGCCATTAAATCGCTTTGTCGTTTAATTGCCTAGGCAAGTACACCTTAAGCCAAGCAAAACATAAAATTAACATAATTATACAGTTGAATCCCATAGAATAAGAGTTTTAAAACACGAGAAATCTACCTAATATGACAAATCGATAGAGAAGAATATTCTGTAAATATATACAATAAACTGCAAAAAAACAAACAAAAATTTTTTTATATTTTTATCATACTGTATTTAAAAATTATTTAAAATCTTTTCTTTTTCCGTTATGTATATTTAAAAAACCCTCAAAATGAAAACATTTTAAAAACAAAATGTTTCTACATTTACAAACTAGCAACTTTTCATCAGTACCTATGGTCGTCAATTTTTCTTACATAAAATATTGAACTGTTGTGTTTTCAGCCGTACAAGTAACTTAAAGTAACTATAGATTAAATTTTTATATGCATAAACATAGAAACTCATATCAAAAATATATACAGGACTGTTACTGCTGTAGCAACTTTTGATCTATGAAACTAGTAAGTAAATTATGATATTAAAAATACAATGGTTTCTGTATAACCATTTTTGGCTAGCATGCAATAGTTACACTTAATAGTAAAAACTAACGTATAACAATTTTTGGTACTGTAAACATAGTTTTGTTGTTGTGACGCACGATCTTTTTGTGACAAATGTCAAAAATTGTAATTTACCTTTATATAAGTATGTTGCTTTTAGTTTTGAACATTCAAACAACAAATATTGTTTAAAAGACCTTGAAAACGTTAATAAATGCACTACATATGCTATGTATTTTTTTAAACTATATTTTACCTCAGAAACATAAAGGTTTTTAAATTTACAGCAACTTTATTTTTATTTATATTTAAACTGTAACAAGATGAAATCATAAATGAACAATCATGATCGTCTCTGTCCGTTTTACTAAGTATCTTTGTAAAACAAAGTTTCTTTATATAAAACCATAATTTAACCAAAAAAAAAAAACGCATAACTAGAGTTTTCGGGTTTAAGATTTTGACTTTCGGATTTTTGGACGTGTAGGTTCGTAGTAAATGCATTATAAATCATAAATACTCGAGATATCTTAAGATTCTAAATAGTAAAAACTATGACACCATTTGATTAATAGGTATAAATTTTTTGAATTTTTTTTTTTTTTTTGTATAGAAATATAGAATGTCAATATCTACTTATCTAGTAACTGTATAATTAACATTTTGTTTATTTTTTTTTTGTTTACATTGCAACATACATAATGTTTTTCTTTTTTCCTAAATGGACTAGTTGTATATATACATACAATAAAGAACAAAATTTTTATTTAAAACTAAAGGCTATATAGGGTATTACAGAAATAGGCATGGTTTGCACTTTTTTGCACTTTTGCTTTTTTTCGCTAAACATGCAACATATAGTAATGTCAAAACAATTGATATGCCTGCCTGCTTCTATGAACATAAAAGATGGTGGAAAAACACATAAAATAAGATAAAGAGAAAGAGAAAGAGACTACATATTTTAAACATAAATAGTAAGAATATATATTCTCATCAGTTTAATTTTAGTAACATGTTCAAACATGTGTTTACCTTTAAAATACTAGAATGTACTGTATTAAACCTTCTATGTGCATTATTAATAGAAAATTATGTTAAGATACAAATATATACGTTAATTTACATTTAGTTTTTTGCTTTGATATTTTCTATTTAAAATCCTTATGTAAAATTAGAAATCTGGGCAATACTCGCAAATTTATACGCAATAGTGTTTTAAAATATATATTTTAATAATAGAAAATGTTTACTAATTGTATCAAAAACATGACGAAAAAAGATTAATGCTTCTTAAAGTAGGGTTTTATAC
>JAQFYM010007618.1:0-10173 GCA_034694785.1 Agrenia bidenticulata
TGTTGAAGTATAAAAGCTTTTTGATGAACGCTTTATAGATTAAGGTTAGATATTATCTAAGATGTATATACGTCCTGATTTAGTGAAAACTGTTTAAGGAAGTTTAAATAATACTGTATAGTAGTTCTCCTTCAAAGAAAGCTTCTAATTTTTAGTGCAGTGTTTTATTATTACACGGAAAATAGGTAAAAAAAAGAAAAAGTGTTTTTTTTTTCATGCCAAAACTTACTAATTATTGTAACTACTTAATAAAGGGCAAATTCGTACATTTTCTAGTTTTATATTGATGTGTCATGCACCCCACATTTTATGTACATATTTTGCTAATGTGTTTTCAAGTTATGCCGTATTTTGTGCATATTTACTATTCGGTAGGATTTATTTTTTTTTGCTCGAGATGTAAAATTTATAAAGGTATATTGGTTGTGAAATTTTACTGTAACCTTTTTATTTAAAAACCTTGTGATTACTGCTCTTTCCGAGGTTCTGAATTTATGCTTTTATTATGTATATATTGAACTTTTGTTTTTAAGCGGGCAAAAATATAGTTTCGATGTTTTTTTGT
The DNA here is from genome assembly GCA_034694785.1 of Agrenia bidenticulata. Lineage (NCBI taxonomy): Eukaryota > Metazoa > Arthropoda > Collembola > Entomobryomorpha > Isotomidae > Agrenia > Agrenia bidenticulata. Next base: position 566 of record JAQFYM010007618.1, read on the forward strand.
TACCTTTTCTTGTATTATTTATTGAAATCTAAAATCATAGAACTAACAGTCTATCACTTTATATTACTACTCTCTTTTTTTTACAGATTTCATCTATTTTTTGTTTTTACAATTTTTCAATTTTATTTATAGATCTATGGTCTGAATCAAAAAATCTAAAAAAAAAATTATACCCAGGTGAAAAATGCCAATTAGACTATGTTTTTTGGGCGCAACTTTTTAAATTGGGTGTTTATTACTATAAGGGTGTGAAAAAGTACAAAATAAAGTAACAAATTACAAAAGGGGGTATAAACGCGTTAACCCGTATTTAGTGCATGTCATCAACGAATAAAAAGGTTTTAGTAATTTTTAAAAGGGCTAAATTTGTATACTTTTTAATATAAAATCAATCTACTATTGTTGTTCATAGCCTTATGAAACGCTGATTGCACTATTTTTTTGTGCATATATCTTTTTGGTATTACTGTTTTAACTTATCTATCAAATTTTTTCCCCTTTGGAAAATATTATTTTTGTTTTTTTTCACGTATTCTTGTATTATTACTTTTATTGAAATACTATTAAACGTACAATTTGATACAGTATATTAATATTTTTTTTTTGTTATTTTTTTCAACTTTTTTATATAGATCTTTGGTCAGAATCAAAAAATCTATAAAAAATAAAACCCCGATAAAAAATGCCAATTTTGATATGTTTTTTGGGCGGGCTTAACCAATTTGGGTGTTTATTACAAAAAGAGGGTGAAAAATTACAAAACTGCGCGAAAATTACAAAAAGAGGGTGAAAAAAGCATTACCCCTATAGATTATTGTCTAGAAAATATATTTGATATTCATCTCAGCTTAAGCAGAGCTGCCGCGTCTACACAGAATGTATGGCATTGTTTTAAATTAAAAACGATCGATATAAGATGCAAAAAAACATGCTAGCTTTAATGTTCATTATTTTATGTTTGACACATTTTTATGTAAAATAGTAAGTCTATAAAAATACATGTCAATTTTATTCTATATAAAAGAAACACACGGTGCTATTTTATAGGTAGTTACAATATTTTATCGTGTATTTATTTTATTTTCTTTTTTTTGAAATAAAAAATCATTCATTGCAATAAAAAAAAAGTAATTATTTAAATGTTTGCCGTAATAACAGTATCTATTTTAAAAAATCTAATGTGTAATATGATTCAATTACAATTCATATCTCCACGTCAATAAATATAATTGTATGTTATCAAATCTATATGAACTGTCTTCTCAAGAACTATATTTTACATTTTACCACCTACTGCTATCTTAAGGGGTAATACTGTAATATATTTTTGCATTTTGTGGCTTTTGTTATACCTGTTTGTCGTAAAAACTATATTTGTGTTTATATTTAAAAAGATAGAATAACAGTGATCTAAGTTATTATTTAAAGATTGTTTTTTTGCAGTAAAGCCCTTTTACTTTTACTATGGTCTTCATAGCGATGAAATTGCTACGATCCCACGTATCAGTTAATTACCGGTTAAAACTGCGATTTTCTTCGAAATAATTAGAAGATCGTATTTTTAAAATATTAAAATTAATCATGCCTGCTTATCATCGATTTTAAATATCAAAGACGTATTTTTTTCACATGGCGTTATACAAGTCATGATTACAATTAACTGAATTATTAAGCTAAGATAAAAAAAAAACAGAAAAATGTCTATAAGAATTTTTTTTGAATTATCCACCCAAATGTTTCGGAATATAATTTCCTTAGGTAATTTTTTAAATGCAAACGTTTTTATATAATTTCTTAATTCGAAATTCACTCAGTTCTACAGAAGAGTCTTTAATTTAATTTTTAATTTTTTGAAATGTGTCAGTCACAGAAATCAAATTTTGATTTTAACATTTAGAAAATGCTATTTTTAAAAAAGAGCATCATTTTATGCAATATTTTTATTTAAAAATCATTTTTAGCGTTCTAAAAGCTAAAAAATTATAACACGCTCTTTTCCCCGGGTTCTTCAAACAAAATTATGTTATTATATTGTTTTAAAATAAAATTTTGTATGTACTAAGAAAAAATAAAAGACGAAAGAATGTCAAATCTAGTTAAATATAGGCATAAACAACTATATCATTTAAAAAATCAAAAGACAATAGAAACGTATTTTTGGATATTTAGGAATTACTTTGGTTTCGTAAAATAAAAAAGTTTTTTTTGTATCTGATCACTTATTTATATTAATAATAAGAGTGTTAAAAATAAAAACATGTACCAGTAACTGCATTTTGTCAAAAACTTCTTTTACAAACGTCACAAGACAAACTGCTTATTGCGGGTATTGTTGATTTCCATTCTTTAATATATTTCGTTTTAATTCTTATATTTTATTTATGTACCAATTTTATGCTTTTTGTATCTAACAAACAAACAAAAAACGCCTGTCAAAATACAAAATATAAGTTTTTAAGTATTAAATTACTATAAAAAATAAATATGTAACTCTAGGCAATGTCGTTTAAATAAACCTGGGAATTTGGTATAAAGACATTTAATTTTTTTTTTGCTTTTGATAACTTGTATTAGTTTTATATGTTAAAATTTTATAAAATTGCATGAAAGCATGCATTATATTTTAACACATCGGTGCCGCTATTTTTATTTGGCTCGTCTATAAAGGCTTCTATTTTTCTATAGTTTTTTATGTCAAAATTTGATTGAATTCCCTAAAAGCCTTTTGTTTAAGTATAAACGTGTAAATGCCAACTTCTTCAGTAAAAAATTATTTAAAGGCTCTAATTCCAAAAAGATTTTTGTACATGTTTTGTTTTTTATAGTAATTCGATATAGTTGCTTTTCTTCCTACAGCTTTTGCTGTCATAAAAATACCAGAGACGTTTTACATGATTTATTAGTTTAATCATTTTTATACGCTTCTTGATTTTCTGAATTATGTAATTTATATAAATTTCTAGACAATTCACAAAAAATGCTAAGACAGCACATAAAATCTACTGAGTTTTTTTGTATCAAATTTAAATACAACAAAATAAAAAGAAAAGGTTAATCTAGATTACGTCTATTAATATATCTAAAAAAAATTACAAAGCGTATATTAAGATTTCTGTTTTGTAATTTGTATTGTATTTTCTCATATGCTTAATAGCTTAATTTACAATGGTGGTTGTGTAGTAATTGCTTACTAAAAACTCGAATTCATTTAATAAAAATGTTATTGAACAATGGCAGTTAAGATTAAATATGCTACGAACTGCTTTGTATACAATATAACATTTACCGTTTTTTTTTTTGTTTATATTCGAGTATTAAATTTCATCAAAGAAAAAATACCACGATTTTTCTTTTCATGCCATCTTTACAAGTAAAAGCAAACAAAATCTTTAAATCAGACGACTTGAGGCGGTAGGAAAGTAAGTATTTGTTTTACATATAAAAATTTTTTAAACTTTACAACGAGTTCTTGAAAAATACTTGGTAGCATACATGTGCTTTTTTTTATATTTACATATTCATATATAATATTTGGCAACGCAAAAAAAAAATATGTTTTTATACAATTTGTATGAATATAGTATTTTATTTGTAGAAAATGCTTTCTCTTTTAAAAAGATATTAAATGTAATATTTTATTTCTTCAAAACATATGTTAGCAACTGCATACATACTCTTGCATTTCAAAAAATTTTTAGTTTTAAAATTTTTAGGCTAAAAATTTAAAAAAGCGTAAATGAGAATAGCGTCTTATGTTTATGATATGTTACAAAAAACAATATAAAATATATATCATTCCAACAATCTGGCACGCATTTTTATATAACCAGGGCATTTTTTTTTGTAAAAGGCATGTAAAAAATACGGTTTGCGCTAAAATCAGGTGTTTATAAAAACAGAAAAGTCAGATTAAGCCGATATTGTATTTTTATACCGTATTGATCCTATGTCAAGACTGGCATTTGCCTTTTACTTATTTTCTGCTTCATTGTGCACAAAACGATTGTACGAGTTCTCACATGTATTTTTTAATCTGATTTGTAGAGAGGTTCTTTGTAATTATTGTATTGTAAAATGATAGCGTAATATTTCGAAATATGAATATTTTATTTTTTTTTCAACACGGTAAAGTAATCAGGAGTTTTTAACTTTTTTTATAAAAAATTATATGTTTAAGCTATAGATTTAGTATTAAAAAAGCAAAAGAAAAATGTTTACTATATTTTTTTACTGATAAGATACTTTTTTACATTTAGTGATTTGGTTTTACTTACAAAATTTGCCCTGGTTTACAAGTTTAAAAATTTTACCCCTCGCATCTTATAGTTTTTTTCTTTTTTGCAGCAGTATGGAAAGTATGAATTATTAAGTGCTACGGTACGAGCCTTTTTTTTTTCTTTAAAAATTTTTACTGACAAAAAAAAACGGTTTAACGATTTTTTGCATGCGAGTTCAACTGAAACTGTTTTAGGTATGCATCACTAGTCATAACCCACAAAATGCTAACTAAAACAAAATGAACAGTCCCCAAAAAAACGAGAATATTTTTTTTATCATGATTTGTCTGTTTTTGAGGTAAATATACTTTAAAAAACTAGATCAGCGGTTTCATTTGTAAAGAGTTTAAACGATAGGATTTTTCTATAGTATTTATAGAAATTAAAATCTCGTAAAGTTTTTTGTATGTTTTTTTTACTGAACAGTGCCAACAGTGGTCGGAAAGTGAGGGTGGGGGGCTTAGCCCATTGGAAAAAAAAAATTGCCTTTAAATTTAGTGGGGATTTTTTTTTTGTACAATTTTAAGGGTCATAGATCCCCTGGAAAAATATTGCAATTTTTGAGCCCCCACTGGAAAAATATAGATATGACCACTGGGTGCCCAGTCTTTTTAAAAAATTTACGCACATTTTTAATTCGATTTTTGTACATATATATATGTACAAACTGCATATTTTTATCTGTAATTTGAACACAGTAAAACAAAAGATGAACAAAGATAAAAAAGGTAATATATAAATATATATTAAGCTTAACACTCGTTTCAAGCTTATACCTTTGCTTACTATTGGGTTAAGAATTGAAGTACTCGCTAATAGTAACAACAAATTAGCCATACCTTTTAACCATATTCGAATTATAGAATTTTTGCCAATAGAAAGTAGCACATTTCAAAAAAACTAATTTTATGTAGAAATTTTAGTTTCTGCAAAAAAGAAAAGTAGTTTAATCCTTTTTTGCAAGATTTTTGTAAATCAACTTATATATACAGGTATGGTTGTAAAACACGTATTCAAATTACTGCGCGTATTCAGTTAAACAAATAGGGAAGTTGTATGTAAAAAAACTCAATTCACACATTTTTTTCGGCTAGATTTAAAGATTGATTAAAGTTAAAACAAAGCTAAAGCATAAAATTTTGTAAAAAAGTAGATCTAAAACTGCGTAAAAAGCGTTTAATAGATTAAAAATTTGACAAGACATTATATATGTTATATAAATATGCGTAAACCTTGTAAAAACTTCTGACAGAGACAGTTTTATGAGTGGTATTCATAAAGTACACGATAAAATCTTTTGGTTGTTTATAACCGTGTAAATAACAAAAGAAAAACTGTTTGTACACTGTCAAGATAACAAACAAAAAATGAAATTCCTTTAAAATGTTTTTTTCTTAGTATTCATTCAAATTTTATTACATTTGGATATCTAGATTAATACCTATTTTTATTCCTAGTTCGCTTGCAATTCATTTCAAATAATTCCAAATCTTTTTGCAATACTAGGTTTACCAGATGAACCTAAAGATTGAAATTTGGCAATAAACAAACATGAAACATTTTTGTTTTTTTATATTAAATCACATAGCCCTTATTTCTAACATAATAAAATGTCATACAGTAATTACCATTAAAATTTACATCTGTAATAGTTTATGACAACAAAAGTCATAATTTGTCTAAACAGAGAAAATACCGATACTTTTATTCAGTAAGTTCGAATTTCTTTTATCCGGTAGGGTCGATGCCTAAAAATCTAGAATTTGTGCAGGAAAATTAAAATACCGGATAGCAGAAAAGTTTTAAAAAAATACCGAGTGAAGAAACCAATCATTTATGTCGTGCATATTTTTTAATGTCACTTTTTGTTTCTAATACATAAACGTTTTTTAGTGTAAATAATCTATTAAAACTACAAAAAAAACCTTTTGTTTGCAGTCAATTTCATAGAAATTTATATTGTTGTATAGACTTAAATAATGAACCTTAAATCGAGTTAAATTTTTTTTTTATGACTGTCGAATAAAATATGCCAGTATAAATATATTAAGAATTTCGCATATACACCATAATACAAGCAAAAAAAAGTATACGTAAGCGATCTTTTTAAATCTAACACTATATATATGCTCTTTAAGTGCTAAAATAAGTTCTTAAAAACGTGCAAAAACTACCGGTTAATAAAGGACCCGTTGTACTAAGGTTCGGAAAGTTTTGTTAAACTGTACTTGCAAATATTAACAACAAAAATCGTAAAATCGTCAATAATTTTCTTTTATAAAAAAAGTATGCAAATTAAAAAAGCTCAACATATCAAAATACACATATTAAAAAAGATTAAAACAATATTTTGACACAAAGCTTTCAGTTATTGCCTAATTATCTAAATTATCGCTAAAAATACATCGCATTTCAACCAAAAACAAAATTAAGCAAAATACATCGGGATCAGTATAAAAATAAAAAAAAATACAGAAAATAGTTTTATTTCTACCGGGCCCCTTTAATTTCACAAAAAAAAAAACAACCCGTTTTATTGCGACAAAAACCACAAAAGCTGGTAAAACGATGTTGGCGCGTGTTTATTATTTTGATTTCAGCATTTTTTAGTTTTGCTTTGTAGATGAAGTTATGGTGAGGAACCAAAAAAGAAAACAATTTTTGGTATTTATAATAAAATCATACTTTTATAATAATTTTTCTATTTTTAAAATACTTAATTTTTCTATTTGCTATATGAAATTGGTATAGAGCAATTTTTCTTTTTTTTTATGTAAATATTATAGGTTTTTTTTTACTAAAATCATGTATACCTTAGCGTGAATAAAAATAAGTGATAATTTTGTCACATTCTGATATAAAATGTGTATTTTTGTTTTGAAGTGAAACAACGGTAGTATTTTTGTATGCAAGTCTCCATTTTGTATTAAATTTAATACATTGTACGCTGTAAGTAAAAAAAAAAAAGAGTGAATTCAATGCATGTTCGGTTTTTACGTAAGCCTCTAATAACTTTCGTTCATTATAGAAATAAAACAATATTTTTTCGTTTATTATAAAATTTAATTTTTTTCAGCTCGAAAAATGTATAAACAAGCTTTTACAAATAATTTATTTAAGAATCTTATGTTTCTTGCTATCAAAGCACAAATAGGAATATATAAACCTAATTCAATTCGCTCTAGTGTAGTATAAGTGTGTTGTGTTGTTTTAAAATATATAATATGATAGAAATGTTACATAAAGTGCTTTCTAGATTAATTTGTGATTTAAATTTAATATAATTTGTAAATGATTCTTCTTTAAAATGCTAAACTGCCATAAAAGATAAAAGAGCAAAACAAATCTAACAAAAAACAGTCCTCAGGCAACGAGGCATACTAGGACTGCTTAATTGCCGGTAAACTATTTCATGCAAAAACTTAAGGCCGCGTTCATCGAGGGTTCTTAATCCCTAGCTGTGATGCAAGAATTGTAAACCCAAAGGAATGCATAACAGAAACAACCATAACCCACTTGCAGTTTTCTTTTTTGGTTGCTTATAAGACTAAGCAATTTGTTTCATTTTTTACTTTAGGTATTTATGTGCCTTCTTCAGTCTAGATAAATTGTGAAAAATCGAAAAAAATAATCGTATGAAATCTGTTTAAAAAAAGACAAAAAGAAGACATGGGTACCCGAGCCATTAAATATAATCGATGCTAATAAGCGCCTATTTTTGCTTGTTCTTGTCTAATACAGTAATGACTATACAAAAAATACTTTTTCTTAGAAAAAAAGTTTTTAACAAAATATAAGTTTTCAACAATTATTTTTTATAATATGTACAAGAAAAAAAAGGATCAAAAATACATTTTAATATGCACTCTTAAGTATTTCGTAGTCCGCGATCGTATGGATCTTTTAATTATTTCTATAATGATAAAAATACAATGCATAATTGATCGGGCGAGATTTTATATTGTTTTTAAACAATCATTGTTTTCAAACAAGTATTGATTGTATTTTACTCAACATCAATGGCCAATAAAAATTGGTTTGAATTGATTTTTTCGTACTACACAGTGCGTTTTTTTTACATTTAAAAAATTAACTCCTTGGAATTAAATTTTTGTGCAAAAATTCTAAGGGAAAAAAATACACATTGACATTGTAAACAAGATAAAAATTATTTTTTTGTTAAAATTTGCCAATAATTCCTTTTTTGTGTTGCAAATTTACGGTAAGTCTAATTAAAACCAAAAATGCTACAAAGATTTTGTAATAAATAGTTACTAAGCTTTTCCATATACCTGTGTATTATTTATAAGTTTTATATCAAGTTTCATTTTTATATTTTACTACTCATTTATATTTAATTTTACATTTTTTATTATTTGTTCTTAAATTTACAAATTTCTTTAGTATCATCTATCCTTTTCGTTTGTTTTGTAATTATCCAGACTTGGGCCAGTTTTCGTTTTTTGTCCTATAGCGTTTTCATGCACTGAATTAAGGGGTTCAGACTTATAGGGGAACCCCTAAATGGTGATTTTTTTTCTGTTCCATTTTCAAGAACCCTATAGGTCAAAAGACAATACAGTGGCCACTGTACTGTCTGTGAGCCCGTTAGGGCTAAAAAAATCTTCCTCTTATGATTGCACAACCATTCATTTTGAAAATAAAAAATAAATTACATGAACAAATATTGAATAATTGTGACGAATGGTATCAAAAAAATTTTGTGAAAAAAAGACAATTGTAAAACCATACACCAAATACAGTATAAAAAATGCTTTTACAGGAGTTTTATGCCGTAAAAACATATGATATGTGTCGCGTTCGTAAATTCGTGCTAAATTTTTAACATAATTTTCTAATAATTTACTAAGGGTATAATATTTCGTTTTTCTTAAAAAAAGTTTAATAGGCATCAACCCTATAAAGTCTCCCCCTATAATACCGAACCCTTAAGAACGTCAAACCAGAAACATGGACTTAACGGGGGTAATTTATTTCCAGGATCTTTCATTTATATTGAATTTATGTTTTTTTAATGTATATAATGTCCTAAAATATTCCCGAAAATCGGCAAACAGAACTTTTTTGCCCTAAGAACAATACAAAATATCCAGTTATAAAAATTATCTTACTAAAACAAGGGGTGGGGATAATGGGTGGTGATGTATTCGGCTGAAACATGTTAAAAAAATAAAATATGATAAACGTTTTGTTTATTGATGTTAAATGTTTTTTTCAATATTAAAAAATCCTTATTTAGATAGACCACTTTAAGAAATAAATGCTCGATTACTAAATACACGATAAATTAAGATATACAGATACTTATCA
>JAQFYM010007619.1:0-10171 GCA_034694785.1 Agrenia bidenticulata
AAAATATTTCCTGGACTAACACTGGGCATTTTACTCCGTAAAAACTACAATAATACAGCAAAAAACAAATTTACTACACTGAAAAAATGTGCGGAATCCTGACCTATTTGTATATGTTCCAATTGAAGTAAAAAAAAAAAGAATGGTTTGTTATCAGCATTAAGATTTAATCACTACGCAAACAGGGATTGCGTTTACAAGACGTTGTTTTAAAACTCGTGAATAGTTTTGTTATATCTTTACTTGCCCATTAACCTTATAAAATATTTTAAAACGCATAAAATATGTCAATTAAATTTGATTTTAATTATTTTTTTGTTAACTGATAGCCATACATTTGCATAAATGCTTACATTATGGGCTAAGAGATGCAAAAATGAAAGTTGAAAAATCGTAAAAACACAATTTTTTATATGCAACTTTCAAATATGGAAAATCCTAAAAATTTTTTTGTTTTTCATCACAAAAAACGGCGAAATTTTGTCTTAAGCACTTTCATTTGCACAAGGTCTTTTTTATTAGACTAATATATGTTTTATACTTCATACCTTAAAAAATTTAAAAATATATTTTATATTTATAAGTTATTATATTAAAATTTCCGTGTATATGCAAGTTTTGGACGTCAAAAAAATAAGTTTTGTATTAATTTCTACAAGTTAATTAAGTTTTAAATTTTCAAAAATGTTATAGTTTATATCTTTATTACTCACAATTTTCTATTATGCAGCTGATTTTTTTGTTTGAGTTAAAATATTTTTGGGATTTAAAATTGAACAATTTTTTACATTTTAGTTATATCTTTTCCAGTTAAGCTGGAAAAAATACTCATAGTACGCGATTTTATTTTTCGGTGTTTACCGGTGTATAGACTTTTTTGGCAGTGAATAAAAAATAGGAACAGTTAAATATAACACGTAATTTAATACGTTTTTTTTTATAATCAAAAAATAGAAATTAGCGTTACATAAAAAAAGCTAGTGTTTTGTTATAGAAATAACATAAAATCTGCAACAAGTAACAGTTCCTAAAGTGTGTTCGAACGCACAGAAGGTTTTGTAGTCGTTCGCGTAGTAAACTTAAGTTTTTAAAATAACGTAATCTGTCGTGTAGGTATACACAAAATAAAAAAAACAATGATTTTGTGTTTTCGACTATTGTAAAAACGTTTGTGACTGTATTTATCCTAAAAATAAACGACTACAGTTATCGAAATATTATCAGTACAATGATCACCGACAAAAACATCTAAATTATCATATTCGACTTTAAGATGTGCCGAATTTAAGCTTTGACTGCACCTAAACAAAACATATAAAAGTGCCATTTGTGTACAAATTGTATGGTGAAATCCTATCAAACTAAATTTCAATCCTGCTATTTAATTATTTTTCACACTATTATTATCTAATCAATTAATCAAAATATCCAAATCGTATACTAAATAAATATCCATAGTGGCATTTGAGATCGAATATAAAATATGTGACAAAAGTCATCTATCGTTTGCGCACAAAAATTGACATTGCAACTACAAAAAGATTGTATAGCTTGGTAATTGTAGTGGAAAAGGGGGACGGGCGTTATAACCCAAAATGGACAACAAAACAAAAGTCGTGTTACATGCATGATATCGTATTATACAAAAAAGCATTACTTTTATCATTGACAAACTCACATGGTGCAGCCCGGAAATTAGTTAAGTTTTTACAATAACTTACAAGTGGTCTAAGGTAAAATTTTCAAGTATAAAAACATAAAAAACAAGCTTTTTTAAAATTCTTTTTGTTGTGCAATAGTAATTGGTTTAAAACGATTAAACGCAAATTTTGCATAGCAAAGAAATTTTTCTTCTATATTAGTATAATTATTCAGACAAACCTCCAAAATGCAACCAACTGTGCAAAAACGTGTAAGGGATGCAACGATAATCACATATCGTTGGCTAAGTTAAACAATTAATACGACTTTGCTATTATGCCCCCGCAAAGCCAGCATAGATGTGCTTTATTTTTGTACGACTTTTTAGTTCGTAATCTTTGTTTACACGCATTAATCTATGTTGCGCATAAAATACCAAAAAATGCAAAAATAAAATAAAACTTTAGCTGTTGAAACTAATTAATAAAATGTCCAAAATTTTTTTCTATAAATTCCTACATTAAAATTAAAAAAATGTATTTAATACAGGCAAAAAATGCAATTTCTATATACAAATACAGCAAACGAGCACCAATTGTTGTTTACTTGGTTGCACTTGATAAATTCTGTAAAACGAAAAATATGTGCATGTAGAATACGAAATGGTTTGAAAACTCGTAATTCTTATACGATTCTTCTTAACATATTAACAAACACTGCGAATGTCTTACGTGAGCAAATATGAAAAAACAAGTTCAAATGCTATATTGTCTCAGATAATACATTTTTATTTTATCTAATTGCGTTTCAAGTTATCCCCTCTGTAATAAAACAGTTTTCTTATTTGCATAGTTTTCTGGATGCAATCAGTGTAACTATTCTTTAGTTAACCCATCTCCATAGAAATGATCAATGGCTTGAAAAAATAGTTTGAATAACAGATGAAATTTTACAAAAAAGCGAAAACAAAAGTAAAATTATCGATTATTTCATCCAAAAATACATATCAATAGAACATGCAACCATGTAGTTTTCCTATTTATGTCGAAAAAGATCCTTCTGTATTATATTACAATCTAAATGCTTATGTCTTATCATCTGCCTGCATCAAAATATTTTGGCAAGAATTCGTTCTGCATTACGGTCAAATAAACAAGAATTTCGGTTTTTTAGAAACACCCTTTTAACATGTAATATAAATTACATATGTACATAAAACTAATGCTGTAACTATAAATGGTACCTATTTTTTCCGATGTATTTTGTCTTTGTATGATGCATAGTAGTGCAGTATAAGCAGAAGTCAAGTTCAGAGTAGCCGTATCTTTTCTGTCACATTTACACCTACTTTTTTGTAGTTTTTATTATAAAATATTAGTGTCAAATGCGATCGCCTGTCTTGAACAATGCGTTAGTGCAAAATGCTATATTTTTGTATTTCTTACAAAATAAAACACTAACAAGCACATAGCATTGCACAGTCCTCGTTTATATTGTAGATATATTTATGGGTTGTTTTTGTTTGTAGAATAAGCTAAAAAAAACTTATAAACAGTTTATGTTAGATAATAACCGATAATTTAGCTACTCATCGTTTGTAAGTAGAAAATTCAATTTTATACAACACAATTTCCAAATAATATTTTTATATTACAAATTTAAACATTCAATTTGTCGCTGTATATGATTATGTAAATACGCTTCTATATAGAAACCATTTTTGGCATTAAAGTTTTTTGATCTTAAAGGAAAAAACTGAAAAATAACTGAAACTATTTATAAAAAGCATATCATACCAGTAAAAATACAAATATAACGCTTGAAGAGCAACCCAAAAAATTTCTCGAGTACAATAATGTAAATTTGCAAATAGAACGATATTAAGACTGTTTATCAATAAATCGACTAATCAAAATTCTATAAAAGGTGGTGTCGCTTAGCAAGTATAATATACGTTGTTATACAAGGGCATATCATTAGTATGTCATAAAACTCAAAAAAGAAATTTCTATCTCAAAATATGCGATAAATAAAATGTATTGATAATAGACAGCAAACCGTTTTGTTAAAGCAAAATACATGCTTTTTTATACAGAAATATGTTTTCTTGTATTTAAAATTGTAGCAAACAATTTTTTTCTCTATATGACCCCATAATATCAGATTTTTAGTGCTTCATGACCTCATATGGCACCACGCAGTGACATGGCTATAGCTAGAACATTATGCATTACCATAAAAATTACATAGTCACGTAGTACATTTGTAAAGAATTAATGACTTTTGTTTGATTTTAATGTAAGATCAACATTGTATATTTTGTACTCAAAACCGATCTTTATTTACATTCGATAATAAACTATGCTCCAAATGACAACTAGCCGCAGGGCATTGTCGTAAGTTGTCGATGGAAGTCAAAATGCAACCCGCCTTGGTCCGAGTTTATAAAATGCAACTAGATATATGTGGTAGTATATGTATTGATTATGTAAAAAAACAAAATGAGAAAAAAACAAATTAAACATGTGTCAATAGATCCTAAACATTTATTTGCTAAATTACATATGAACAGGTTGCGTTATTTGTCTATACTGTCCATATGCAAATTTTAAAAAATGCAAAAATAAAACACAGTCGTCATTTCATCAATAGTTTTTTATTTTTTATTTTTTTTTAATTTGTGCTTTGCACAAGCCGTGGCGATGCCAGGATTTTTTTTTGACCAGGGCTAGTCAGTGTTTTTTTTAAAATTTTGGCGCAAAAACACGATTTAAATTGACAAAAATCATAATTATTTTTTTATGAAATTTTTCAGTTTAAAATTTTTTTATATTAGGTTTTTTCGTCAAAACAATATCTGCACAAAAAAGACCCCCCATCTAAATTCAGATGTAATATATTTTTCTAGGGTAGGGGGGGGGGCTCCAGCCTCTTTATCCCCCCTCTTCTAGTTACGCCACTGCACATCTACATAATGTACAACAAAATGTATCAACACAGCGTGTACTAAAGTTTATGTTTTTTCTACTGCAATCTCTCTAGAGTAAAATTTCTGCTGTACATGTATTTTTTAGTTCAAGGGTAACAACTTATGGCCGTAAAACGCTATCCTTAAATTTGTGCTACGTTTAGCATACGTATGTGTGCCTTTACTTAAACCCTTTCTATTGCGCGATCTGCAATTTTTTTAAGAAATATATTCATGTTTTTTTGATATTGTAAGGTTGTAATGATCAACCAATTACCATTTTCCTCATTTGTTCGTAAACCATAAAGATTATTTTCTTGTGTATAGAAAAAATAGGCGATAAATACTGCTACATCATTATTGCCGTGTTCCAAAAAAATGTGTATATACTGTACCATTTCATTTTTTTTTTTACGTACCAAAAAAATAAATTAAATTGCGCAGCCCAAACGATTTTTTATTAGTTTCAATACTTTATATATGTATACCTAAGTTTTTATAGTATTTACAAGTCATATCTATGATTTAGTTTTCAAGATTTGCATAGTTCTCTTTTACAAAATGCTGACTTTTTTTGCTTCGCTAGTATACTTTTTTATAACAATTTTTTAAATGAGTCTTGTATTTACACAGTTCATGCGAATCTACTTTTTTAATATTTTTATAAAAAAATCAATATATTTTTTTGCAGATTTACAAAGACTTTATATAAAAAAATTAAAATTTGTACAGGTTGTATTTTTTTAATAGCGCCTTTTTTTGTGCTTGGAAATGCGAAAAATTAATTTTTTTGACAGTTGTTTTGGCTGGTAAACCATCATTTTGTAGTTTTAATTAATCCTTGATACAGATTTTATATGCCCTGTTTTGTCTTGTATTATTCATGATCTTCCGGGAATCATAGTATGGCGAATATGGCAAAAAATGTTATTTATATCAGACCGATGAATAGAATTTCTTTTGCCAGTGGAACTATAAAAGTGTATTTGAAACAATAATTATAGATGTTTTTTATAGTAATATATTCTTTTGATATATCAATGCAATGTATTGTAAAAAGTATCCTCCTGCTTCCTTCTGTTTTTTCAAGTCATTACTACATATAAAAAAAGCTTTTATAAAAAAAACATTTTTAAAATAACAAAAAAAAATAATTTATCGTATGTGATATTATACAAAAACCTTAAACACAGCAAGTTTGTTTTCGCATCGCAAATGTGTTGTTTTTTAGTCATTTTTTTCTGTTTATAAAAATGATTACAAAATAACCTATTTTAATGTACACACATTGTTATACGTGTAAAAAGACTTGCAAATAGCACATATTTACGTGCAAAATACTAAAAAAGATAATATAAACATGCACCGAGAATGTTTTATGCAGTGTTGACGTTTGATAACACTTAAAGGTTACGCCATTAAGTCTGTTCGTACAAAAAAATACACTTTTTAGTTTTGCTGTTGTGTCAGTATAAAAATTGTATATATCATATTGATTTGCATCAATCATCCTTTCTTCGTTATATATGAAAATGGTCTTTTTTTTTTAACGTAAAAATGGATTTTTGTATGTCTGGGTACACAATTGAGCTACCACATTATACGAATTAGCGCCATTTTTACTAAGACCTAAGTTGTGTTTTTAAACTACTGATACCTTAATTTTTAAGAATTACTGCAGAAACAAATGGCAAAATTTTATAGTAAAACAGTTTAAACAGCTAATATACAAATCGCCTATAATAAGTAAACAAAAAAATTGATCCCTCATTTTCTTTAGTATAAATTGGGTTTTATTTTTTGTAAATCGTAGAAACAACTGAAAAAATGGGCGAAAAAAAATTATAAAACAACAAAGAGCGCATATTTCTATATTTATTACAAAACAGCATGCTACTTTTATGTTGTTTTAGTATATAATAGTACTAAGAAACTTGTCGTAAAACAAAAAAAGAAAACTTTTTCTGTACGTGTTTACTTACAGATAATGCTTAAACCCTTATTTTTTGTCGTTGCATATATGCGTTAAAATGAAAATTGTCTTACATAAACCAACAACTTTACATAGCAACGAACGCGCGGAAACTGTTTTTTTATGTGCTAGTATGTTGATTTTGTTGTTAATGTACAAAAAAAAAAATCTTTTATTCTACCGAGTAACTAAATTTTTACATTTTAAAAAACAAAATAAGTAGTGCGATTTAAACTCTTATAAAGACAGTACCAATGATACAATAGGCACAAGGGGTTATTATTTTTTCTGACTGATAACAATTGCTTATTTGTATTTTTAGCTCTTAAAGCATTTAACTGTATAATTCATTATTCGCACGCAAATATAAAATGCTAAAAATACAAAAAAAGCAAAAAAAGTTAAGAAAGGTTCTGTGTATTGCACCTTCAAATAGATTATAACTTTTCGAATATGTTTTCTGTTTGCGGGTATATATATCCCGGTGTCCCGTAGTAAAAGCGTACCCGCAGTATGAGCGTACGTCCGTAGTAACTTGTACAGACTAAAAAAAAATATTTTGAAAAAAACAAAAAATACATAATCATCGTATGTTTATTGAGCACAAACACAAAGTTTTTCTTTTTTTCCGTTTTCTCATATGATACGTAAAAAATAAAAATACATGCCAAATATGCATTTTTGCTCTTTTAAGCAGAATAAAGCATAAAAAAAAGTTTAAAGTAAGTATTACATTTGAAATATTTATTACGGAAAAAAACAAAAAAATCATAATTTTCGTCAAAATCATCATTTTATCTGATAAGGAAAAAAATGAATGAGGTTTTAGTTAACATTTAAATTTTTGTAGCGTTTGCCTTTTTTTCTATTTGTTCAAAATCAATGTCGTAGTTTTTTTAGTGGACGGCTCTACTACGGGTGTACGGGTTTACTACAGTAGTACAAACGTCCTTTGTAAAAAAAAAAATGACGAAAAAAAGACAAATTTTAGAAAATTCAAAAAAAAGATGCAATTATAGTTTTGCATTTTATTTGTTGTGCTTACACGTGATTCATGTTTAATTATAAAAATTAAACTGGAATTTTTGTTTTTGTATTCTTATGCTAGAGTAAAAAATAAAGACTAAAAAATAGAACATGGCAAAAAAAGCCCTATAAAAAATGTATGTAGAAAATAAATATATTACACAATTTACCATAAACATAAGGGATAATATTGAAAAAAATACAGAAATGGCCTGAAAAATAAGTCAAAAACGACATTTTTACACGTGGCGTCCTGATTTGAAGAGATCCTGTTTTTAGGTAATCTTGCCTCTAAAAAATCCTGATTCTAGAAAACCTGATTCTGTGCAATCATGATTCTAGAGAATCTCGATTCTAGAAAATCCCATTTCTAGGTAATTCTGATTGTTGGAAATACTGATTCCAGGAAATCCTGATTTTTGGAAATCCCAATTATATAAATCCTGATTTTAGGAATCCTGATTCTATATTTTATACAAAACAAAAAAATAAATTTTACACAAAAATGCAAATTTAAAATCGTATTTTTAGAAAATCCTGATTTCAGGAAATCTCGTTATTTTAGTTCTGATTTTGACAAAAGCACGTGGTAAGAATTTTAATTATTTGTGCTTGCAAATTCTTTATATTAAGCAACAGTTATATAGTAAATTAGTAGTATTTCTTTAAGAAAAACGAATTTCCGAATTTTTTAATAAATACAATTAAATTTAGTTTTTTTTGGCTAGGAATACGTATTTAAGATTTTTTACAACCATCTAATAAGGGAAAAAAAGCCTCTTTAGTGTTTGAATTTACCCTTTAAAGAAAAACGGTCTTTTTGAAATACACTAGCATAAAAAATAACCATTGTAATATGGCAAAAAAAACAAAAATATAAACGATAGTGCTGGTAAAAAACGGTCAGTTGGTGAACGGGGTAAACTCAGACTATGTAAGAGATAGGTTATGGTTTGGGTCGGGTCGGGTAAAGGGTTAGGGATGGGGTCAGTTAGAAATAGGGATAGGATCAAGTCAAAAACGACTTTAGGAAATAAAAAGTACTCGGTAATCGAACAATACCAAGCATTTTAACAATATCTTGCGTTAGTAAACGACTTTAATATTAGTTTTTTGTGTTTTTATAACTAGCCCTGTAAGTACGCTCTACAAAGTCTAACGTCCCTCTATGCAAAACGTGTGACTAGTTTACGCGCAGCTTATATTTTGCGGTAAAAAAAAGATAAAAATAAGTAAATACTGATTCCTAAAACTAAGATTTCCTATTAAAAGCGGGTTAATTAAAAGTAGGCTGCCCTAAAATCATGGACTTTATATTTGCATTTTTCTTCGTTAAATGTTTAATTTATGTATTTTTTTGTTTTTTAAAATTTATAAAATCAGGATTTCGTATATCAGGATTCCTACAATTAGGATCTCCGAAAAATCCGGATTTTATAAAAAAGGTTTTTTACAAATTGATTTCCAAAATCAGGATTCCCTATTATCAGGATTTCCTAAAATCAGGATTCCTAAAAATCAGAATTTTATAGAATTGGGATTTCCTAATATCAGGATTTCACTAGAAGCAGGATTGGATAGAGGCAGGATTCCTAAAAACAGGATTTCCTTAAATCAGGACGCCACGAGTAAATGCGTCGTTTTTGACTTATTTTATAGGCCATTGCGGAGTTTTTGAGTAAAATATTGTCCCTTATGTTTATGGAAAACGTTCAAATATATTTTTAGTACCTACATACATTTTTATAGGATGTTTTACAGTCATATATTATTTTTCAGTTCGTTTTTGCTTTGGCATAATAATAGAAAAACAAAAATTTCAGCTTAATTTTTATAAATACACATGAATCACGTGTAAATACATAAAATAAAATGTAAAATTTTACTTCTATCAATGTTTGAAATTACGAAAATTTGTCGTTTTTTCGACTTTTTAAAAACGAAGAACGGTTCTACTACTGTAGGTAACCCGTACACCCGAAGTAGATTAAGTCCACCAAAAAACTACGACATTGATTTTAAACAAATAGAAAAAAAATAAATGCTACAAAAAAATAAATGTAAACTAGAACCTCTTTCCATTTTTTTTCTTGTTAGATAGAATAATGGTTTTGGCAAAAATTATAACTGTTTTTTTACATAAATAGATATTTTATAAAGGGTAAACTTACTTTAAACATAATTTATGCTTTTTTCTGCTTAAAAGCGCAAAAATGCATATTTTGCATTTTTATTATTTTTTATGTATCATATAAGAAACACCAAAACCAGAAAAACCTAGTTTTACTGTGCATAAACAACATACAATGATTATTCATTTTTTGTTTTTTGTAAATTTTTTTTTTTATGGTATGTTAAAGTTACTACGGGTGTACGCGTATACTACGGGTAATGTCCCACTGCGTGACAATGGCATAAAAGTGCTTCTATTAAAAGCTATTACATTGCTACACTTGTTTCTTTGCAGTACATGAACATAATTTATTCGATTATCCTAAAAATTATCAAAAAGGTTTGCAGACATATATGTTGTTGTTTTTTCAAGCCAAAATTAAATTAATAAT
>JAQFYM010007620.1:0-10166 GCA_034694785.1 Agrenia bidenticulata
TTTTTTGAAAAAAGTTTAGTTCAAAGATGTACTAAAAATGGACAAATTTGTATAACTTTTTGATAATTTACATTTTATAAAAAATTGTGCATCAATATTTTATATGTAACTGTTCTTTTAGTTTATACTAAGCTGTTCTTATAGTTTATGTTAAACGAGGATGTTCTAATATCTTTTAAAAGCTTTTTTTGTTCATAATACGTTTTAACAGACTATGAAAAACACTTTCAGAACAAAAACTTAGCAAAAAAAACAAAAATAGTCATAAATATCGTCAAAAATTGTGAGATCTCGAATATCTAATCTCGAGGCACAAGGTTATGAATATGAAAAAGTAATTCGATATTGTCGAGCCTCAAATTTATCGACTGAATAAGTTTCGAAAAAACAATCAGATGTACACAATTTTTTTTTTCGGTCTTAGTTCGGCCACTATATATGTGTTTTTGTAGTAAAAAAAAATTGTATACTTTGTATTAACTTTGTTAAATTCCTGAATGTGTGTATTTGAAATGTATCTTCAGTTTTAATTTTTTATTTATTGTAAATGAACATTGTTAAGCTAATAATTTTGCGAAAAAAATTCAACCATATATTTAAATTTTTAAATCTAAACAAAAAATCAAGTGCTCTATCGGGTAGTTTTTTTTTGGCCCAAAGGTAGATACATCATGTGCTTTTGCATTTTAAAAAAGTCCAAACGCAATAAATAAAATGTCCAAATGCAAAAAAATAAGTATTGTGCCTATACTACTGAAATGTAGCATATAAAAATACAATGATACAGGTTTCGACTTTAAGATGTAAATTCGCCTTACTTATACGTAAATAACAAAGTGTTTCTATTTATTTAGTGTATGATCTAGAATAAGTTAACGCATATAAATATTTTTATTATATAATATTTTTTTTTTAGAAAATTAAAATCCAGTGGTAAATTTTTGGCATATAAAATAATATGATACGATTTGAGATGTTTATTGTGCCTTTAATGTTCAATAAAGCGTTGATTCTCACAAAATCACGAACTCGCTCGACAATATTTTTTTTATAAATATTGTCTCGAGACTCTCGAGTTCGAGACATATAAAACCCAAGTTGCCAATATATGCATAATAGGAATTTATATTTTCAAAGAACGAATATAGATATGTCGAATTAATTTAAAAACAAAAATTGTTTAAGTTTATGTAGGCAATAGCGAAAATTTTATATTTTTACTACTTTAAATTATGGGAAAATGCTATAAACTTATAAATTGCTGTCATAAAATATAGTGTGGTTTATTTCGACCATACACATAATTATTTTATACGGAATATATAATAAAAAATGTGGTTCATTTATGAAATGAAGAACATTTTTAATTCAACATAGTAATTTTTAGATAAAATCCCATAACTATTTTAATTTGGCCATAAAGCCAGTTGGATGTTTTTTTGGTAGTTATGACTTTTTATAGTAAAGATATATTTAAATTGCAAAAAACGAAAAAATAAAGAAGAAAATGGTTTTTTTTTGCACTTATTCTCTTTAATTTACAGTTGAGATTTTTTTGTAAGTATACATTTTTTTACAAAGCGATAAAAACCTTTTTTAAATCGGAAGTACAATTTAATGACAAATAAATTTTATAAAAACAAACCCATGTCAACCGACGCAACCCGCAATATAAACGACGTAAAAAAGACTGCAATAAATTGCTTCTAATTCGTTTTTTATAGGACATAAATATTTAATAACTATGATAAAATATGAATAAACCTGTTTTAGTAAAAAAACTCACGCAATTCAAAAAAAAACCTTATTAAAACAAAGAAATATAGATATTTTCTATTGTAAAATTGTACAGCAGCTTCCATATTTAGCTATCCTTATACTTTTTTGTGATTTTTTTTCTCAGGTTTGGCAATATTTTTTTTCGGTCTTAACACTTGAAGCTACAATGACGTAATATTGCTTTATTTGCAGATCTGATGCAACAAAAATTAAATAAAAATTATTTTAATGTTGCAAGATTTTTGTGCTATAAAATACCCAGTTTTAACTTTACAATAAATCAACTTGGAATCAAAAAAAAAACATGAGCTTACAAATAAACATAAACTATAAATAAATATTGTAATGGTACATATATAGGGTTACATATATATATTTTTTTTACTTTAAAAACTAATGAAGCTCATTTTTAGCCAAATTTGAGTTGTTGAATTTACAATAAAAATCATTTTTTATACTCGAGTTTTACACTTTGTAAAATTGCATGCAGACATTTGGCCGCCAAATCTCAGCTGGCTTAAATTGGTAACAGATAAATAGTAAGAGAACTGCCAAAGCCAAGACTTGACCAGGGTGCGCCATACAGCCACGGGATGGTAAACACTTTTCATAAAAATGATTTTTGAAAATTCAGACCCAAGCCAGCCTCGTCTGGATCTTCACGAGCATAGTAAAGGAAGGTAAGTTGACCTGTATCTATTTTATTACGCTTTTTTCTTTTTTTTGCTATCACTTTAAATGAATTATTTTTTTTTTGCCATTCATTGTCATAAATTCTTTCCTATATAAAAAACGACAATCAACATGCAAATAATTAAAGTAAAGGTTTTTTTTTTGTAAAGTGTAGTCCTAAGATGCAAGCTAGACACTAAGTTATTATTAATAAATTACGTTTTAACGTAAATTATAAATAA
Organism: Agrenia bidenticulata; assembly: GCA_034694785.1. NCBI lineage: Eukaryota > Metazoa > Arthropoda > Collembola > Entomobryomorpha > Isotomidae > Agrenia > Agrenia bidenticulata. The sequence continues at coordinate 2,694 of JAQFYM010007620.1, forward strand.
CAACCTGTAACAATATACTTTATTATTACTAATCATAAAATTTTTATTTATTTTTTTTTTATTTTAATGTTTCATTACAATCATATATGCTAATTATTTGTATAGAAGTCTCATTTTAGGCATGTTCGCATTTTAATTTCTTTTGAAAACTGTACGTAGTCGCATTAAAGGTCTAATTAAGCAGCATTATAATTATTTATGCAAAAAAACACCATAGGTTTTCGTAAAAATTATTAGCTTGAAACTTATTTGCGGACAGTTTTGCAGTGATCGGGGAGCATATAAAAACACCAAATAAGCAGTTTGTCCTAAATTATGACGTCTAGCCTTTTTTGACATGATAAACACAAAAAATAACATTGTGTGTCACATTATTAGATCTTGCAATACTGGTTTAATTGGTATTTAATTAAGTTATGTATTTTTTCATTTTTTTTACTAAATAAAAAGGTTTTATAAGCATATATAGTTAGTTTAAGTCATGTTTAAATATTAAAAAATTTTATGTAAGTTTTTTCATATTATAAAATTTTAAAAAAAAAAAATTTATTTCTAATGTCACGTTTAAGTTTTCTCCAATGACGCAATATTGCGTCATTAAATCTACCTTGCCTACCCGTGCTTTTGTGTAGATTTAAGATATTGAAAGAATTGATCGAATGCCGCGCTAAAAAAAGATCTCTATTTATATTTTTTGCCTACCGCCTTATGTGGCCTGTTTTAATACCTATAAACGTATGTTTTAAGTGCAATAGTTTCTTTAAGAAAATATGATTTGCGCTATGTAAGCAAGTAACAACTAAACAAAGATATGTTTTCTATCACGGGTTCAACGAGATCGCGGGTTTAGCTTGGTTCTTTCAATCAAAATAAATATTTTTATTGGATTAGAGTTACTGGTAGGTTCATTTATTTTAGTGAATGCAACTAATCACCAAAAAAGTCTATTTTGGTAGAAAAAGAGGCATTTTAAATTTTTATTTTGCGATATTTGGGATATTAATACATATATTGTATTAAGAATTATTATCTGTGCATTGTTTTACAACATATTTGAGCAAAAGTTTTGTAACCCTCCTCTCATAAATCATGGCGAAAAAAATTGCCCTGATTTAAAATGGGTTCGTTTTAAAAAGAAAAAAACAAGTCTAAATTTATGAAATACATCCTTCACAACGGAAAACCGACTTGTTATTCGTAACTCCTTAGTTAGGAAACACAAACGAATCTTCATAAAGGGTTATGGGGTAGGGTTCGGGTAGGGGAGTTAAAAGAGTATGACTAAAGAATAAACATATAGAACAAAGATCAACAGGTATATTATGAATTGGACAGGCTATATTTTATGTATACTAAACTTATGTGCATTTAAACGAACCCTCTACAAATCAGGGCAAATTTTTTGCACTGATTTAAGGGGGGGCTGGGCTTTTATCGTTTTTTCTTACTTCAATTTTTTTATATGATATGCCAATTATAAGAAAAATATATTTAACTGGCTATTTCTAGAATGCAAGCATACCAAAAAAAATATGCACTGCAAAAAATAAACCTAATATTTTTTTAACAAATATAAATAAGTTTTAAATATGTAGCAAGTAGTATTTATGTATTTTTATATAGTTATACAGCTCGAATGGTGTATATTTTTGTAAATTGCGACCAGATTTTGGAAAATTCATACAAAACCTTTGTCTTTTCCAATTATGATTTACAATTTAAAAAAAAAATTTGTTTTGTGTTTCAGGTAACGATAAAATTTTGTATATATGTTTATTTTTTTTTGTACTTGTTTAGAGGCTGCAGGTAAGTTACATCGAATAGTTTTTAAAATTTTACAAAATTTTAAGTTTGTTTTATATTTTTTTTTCTAGTATGCTCTGAACCTTTATATAATTTTTAGTTATAAAAAATAGTTAAAAGCAAAAATTTACAACAATTGGTATATGCGCAACGGCAACAAATACTTATTACGACGATAGTAAAGTAAAACGCACAGAGATGACTTTCATATAAGATTCTACGTTTTATTTTTTATAAGGTCGCCGAAAAGCCATTAGTTTTAAACATGCTTTAAAATATGGCTAGAGTTCCGTATTGATTATAAAACTTAGTAAATGATTAATCCACTAACATCAACATAACAAAGAGACGTAAAAACAATCAACTAAAATGTAAGTTTTTTATTTTGCATTTAAAATATTTATTTAAAAAAATAAATCAAAAAAAAAAAAAGATAAAAAAATTATTTAGAATTGTGATACAGTCAACCTTCTCTAATGTGAACACTAAAGTGCAAAATTTTTAAATGTTCACATTAGAGTTTAACGTATACATCCTCTAATCAAACTTACTTAAATAGAGCCAAATTATGTGCTGATGCAAAAATTGCATAGATTGTTCGTAATCTTCAATCTACACTTGTTTTTTTGCTTTATATGTACATAATATAATTTAAATTTGATTACTTATTAATTTTGACAAATGTTCACATTAGAGAGACACATAATTTACAATTCCTTATGATTTGTTCAGCAAAAAATAAAACCAAATGATTACATTAAAAAAATTGTGCCCCAATTTAGAGGTAAGTGTACACGTGTATATTAGAGAAGGTTCACATTAAAGAAAATTAACTGTGAATCTAATAGATTAATTAAAGTAATTTCTGTTAAAAAAACAATAATTAAAGTAAAAAATCCGTATTGCGAATATTAGGGCTTTTTTGATAATAAAAATATCTAGAAATTACAATAAGCGGCAAAAATGATTGATAAGAACTTTTTTTGGCACCCTGTAACAATAGGATTAAACATGTTAGTTTTCAACTACTAACAAAAAAAACCACAAAAAAAATTTAAAACAGTGTTTTGGCAAAAGAAGGTTGCGATAATCGTAAATACGCTTTCGCCCTTTCAAAATTTGCCTCAAACATGCCTATATATCAATAACAACGCTACATCTACCCATTTGTACGATGTTTTCTGTAGTATTCCGAGAAAATGTATATACAAGCCAACCCCCCCCCCTTTCCTGTATAATTTACCGCAAGCAAAAAATCCGGCTAATTGTACAGTTTTTGCTTGCAAGAATTCTTTTGCTTGTTTGAAAACTGTAGCAACTTAAATTAAATAAAAAAACATTTTTTCAACAGCTTGTGGTGCTCGGTAAAGTGTTTTTTTAGCTAGGAATATATACCTAAAGATTTTGTTTATAAAGCGTAGAAATTACCTGATTTGTTAATTTTTAATAGAACAATAATGCATGTTGTTGCCATTTTATAGCGTTTATTAGATATATCGTCTTGTTACCGTTAGTGCTTTTTATTCAAAAAAAAATTTTTTAGATGCTTTACATAAATACTTTATTTGCAAAATAAAGTAATCAATATTCATTTGCTAATAGAAAAAATTTTACCTTTGCTTTTGTATGTGCTAATATTTTATATATATGAGGTCTTGTATGCAAGTAGAACTTATAAATACATAATTGTTAGTGTATCTACGCTAAAAAACGTGTTTTACACTTATATTTTTTTAGCACATTTAGACGTGTAAATTGCAGAAATTCGTGTAAAGTACTACAAAGCCACTAATAATACACAGAAAGCTTTTTTTTACCTGTTGAGCGGCTTTTTATGTGTTTTAAAACTATAATTTGGAGCAAGGAAAAGCTGAATTTTATAGGAAATACACAATTCATCTATTTTTAAGTATTCTTGTTATTTTATAGCACCTTTGCAGTTACGAATGGCTCAGGGATGGGCACAATAATATTCTCAAGAAAATACTCTCATTTTTTTGGTAATTATCTAGAGGTTCTAGACCGTTGATTTTAAAAATTAACATTTGGTAATTTTCTTTTTAATTTTTGATTTTTTGTTAGTCCGTAAAATGACAAATTAACCAATACTACTGAATATAGAGCATATGTTCTTATACTTTTACAGAACAAAAACAACTCATATAAAAATTTACACTTAATAAAAAACGATTATCGTAACATTCTGTTTATTTCCACTTTCAGTATTTCCTATTTTTACCGTATACGACTATTAACCAATAAATTTACATTTGGATATCAATTTAAGCAGACTTTGTTCTTTTTTAATGCAAGAAAATGCTAATTTACTGGCAAATAAAGAGCCCGGTTTTTTAAATTTACTTTGTATGTTTTTACATTTTTTAATCAGTATGTAAACAAATGGAAAAAAATACATTAATCTTAATTCTAACAAAATACTGTTTCCTGGTAAAAATTATCCTAATAATACTTTTTGAATCCGTTTATACCGTAAGATTATATAATATACCTAGTTTATTTTACAAAATTTTAAAACTCAATAAATACTTAAAAACAATAATTTTGGCTTTTTAAGGGGCTCTTTTATACAAGAAGGTTCTAATTGAAGTTTATAATGCGCACTTACAATACAAATATAAGTTTTAAAACCCTTTAAATAGTTTTCCTGGTATTTTTTACGCAGTAAACACTTTCTTTAAAAACAGTCCTGTAAATAGAATTTTGTTTATGGTACAAGAGGATGTACAGCACATATGTATTACATAATGATGAACTAAAAAAATAAAACATTGACCGTGAATAACATACCACAATAACGGTTATTTCATATAATAACCTGTTATTTAGGTAAACCAAATTATTTCTTACATAAAAAAGAATGATCAACTTCTAATATAAATACATTTTTATAGTAAAAATTTGTATATCTATAACAGTGCATTAAACAATCTTATTTAAAATAATCATGACTTGAATAAATGTAAAGTACTTTAAAAAGCGACTTTTGCAGACATGGCCTATATTAGCTTATATCAACAAAAATTATATGTATTAAGACTTACTTTATAAAAGCATACCATAATTGCAAAAATAAAAAAACCATTTTCCAAAACGACTTACTTTTAGAGGATCTTATTTTACGTGGCATTATATTTTAGAAAATTTATATTTCGGATTCTGTCTTAATTTAATCAAAATAGTCGGAGGTAAAATTTCCATACGAGAACAATTGCCTATTTTCGCCCTTCGTAAAAAAAACTTAGTTTTACATGTTTTTAAATACAGCAACTACAGATTTTACCTAAATTTTCGTATATAATACAGTTACGTAATAAATATCGTTTTTTACGCTTTTATGCCAAATGCATTTTTTTTGTTTTTTTTGTAAATTTTTTTTTATATTTATGCCATCTATAATTTATTACGACGAAAAATATCAGCAAACGATTATTCTCAAATATTACCGTTACCGAGAATATTCTCGAGAATATTACCACTTCTTTCTAAAGTGAGAATCTGCCCACGCTGCTAGTGGCGCATTGAATTGCTATACTTCAGTGCCGTATCCCATTAGGCAAGATTTTTTTTAAATGGCACTTTATATTCTTCTTTATATTCTTTTATTACGAAATGAATAGTTAAGTTTTGTGGTAAGTTGGTGCTTTTCATTTTTGGTTGATATAGTAACTTACAAAAAGCTAGTAATTACACGAGTTAAAAATAATAAGGACAAAGAAAAAACTTATAAAGGTCTTAACTTTGCTTGGTTTAAATGTAAAAAAGGTTAGATTTACAAGTTTTAATCTAAAAAAAGGCATTAACTATTTATGACAATAATTAAGTGTTATAAAATACAATGGAAAATTGATATGTTTATGCGCATCTAGTTCTTGTATCGTTATTTTTTTTACTGTAATTTCTGGAAATGTTAGTTTTCGAACCTAAAAAATAAATCCTTGTATCTTTACGTTTTAAATTTCCTTTTTTTTGTTCTAAGACAGCTCTTTTTTGTTACATGAAAGTTTTAAGTATGTCAAAAAATGGAACGAAATACCAAATTTTTATTCTGCGAACATAAATATTTTATAAAATTTAAATAAAAAATAACGTGAATTTTTTGTTCAACATATATATATGTTTTATTTTACACAAAATGCTATAAATTCGCATATTTATTACACTTATATTTTTATTTACTAGAAAAGGAGATTGGATGAACACTTACATTTGACAATTTTTTTTTATTTGGGATTTTCCAAAATTTTAATTAAAAATAAATTAATGAAATATGCAAATTCACCAAAAAAAAAGCCTGGTTATGGGTAATGATCAACTCGTGCAACACTATTTAGAAGAAAATAATCGTGACTAGAACGCATAAAAAAAGTAGTGAGTATAATTAAGGACAAAAATAGAATTCATTGTGCCAAAGAACAAGTTTGATGGTTTTGAGCCATTTCTTGTGTAAAACACTTTCTATTTATTTAATTTTGTGCATTAATTTTCATTCGAAATTATATATGCTATCATTACCTTTCGAAGAATATAGGGCATAAATATACATATAAGCTTAATATTTTCATGAATTTTGACAAAAAAAAATAATTGTTATAATTTTGTCTGTCAATGTCTTGTATATTTAGTATGTATGGGTTCCTATAAACGAAATTATTTTAAAATTTATATTTGCATTTTTTTCTAGAGGCCTGATTATGACATACCTACTCAAGCTCAAATTTTTAAACTAAAATATAAAAAAAATAAATAAATAATTCAGGCGTAAAATAAACCATTATATTAAAAATGGTTATGTAAAATATTAAAAAGGGGTTGCTTTTTTAATAAACAACAAAAAACTACGTTTTTCGATTGCTTTATATAGTAAATATATTAATATTCATTTTTTTAGACAGAAATTAAGTCGAGTTTTATAGAAAAATAGAAAAAAACAAATAAACTAAAAATGCAAATAAAATATTTAGATAATACTATAAAATGCATTATTACCGGTACAAAAACATATTTTTGTTTGTAAATATTTATAAACGATACAAATTTGTAAAATTACTGATCATTACATGACGATCGTGATATAGGATACATAAATAACTGATTTATTGTTAGAAAAATAAACAAGGCACATTTATCAGCATTAATTTTATCTGCACTGATCAATGGCGAACTAAAAACGACTTTCCAGGGGACCAAAATGTAAAAAAAAGCTCCTAAAAGACGTAGTATCAACTTAAAGTAACAACATTAGAGTATTAAAAATTTTATAAAAATATTTCATATATAAAAAGTTAACTTTTTGTTAGCAATATAATTTATTATACACAGAAACCCTAAAAGAGGCCCCCGGGGGCAATGATGTCTTAGTTCGCTACTGGAGTTAATTATTTGGCGAGAATTTACAGGGCTGTTTTTTTATACTCTTGAAATTTAATTTTTACTGGTAAGATTATAAAGAAAAAACTTAAAACACACATGGTAAAACTGATAAAAAATTGTTTTGTGTGCATTTTAAAGACAGTCTATGATTGGTAGTGAATAAAACGTAGGTAACTTAGCTTAAAAAAAGACAAAATACAAAATACAAAATATAAAATACAAAATACAAAATACAAAATACAAAATACAAAATACATAATACAAAATACATAATACAAA
>JAQFYM010007621.1:0-10164 GCA_034694785.1 Agrenia bidenticulata
GACTAGCGGGGGGGGGCACTAGGGGCATGTGCCCCGAGCCCTTGGCTTAGGGAACCATAAAAATAAATATTGATACTTCTACAAACATATTTACAAAAAAAAAATCTTCAAAATATGTGCATGAAAAGTTAAGGTTTTGCATATGTATTTATAAGATAGTCATAAATGTTTTTTATGCGAATTTTGATTTGCATTATGTGTTACTAAAATAATATTATATGTAAACATTGTCGATTTTTGGTGTTAGAACTTACTGGTGTGTGTACTTTACTCTGGTTATCAAAATAATTAGCTGTAATTTTTTATCCGTAAAATTAAAAAAAAGCATTTAAAATTACATAAGTGACAAAAATGTACACGCAAACAATGTAACTTGCAGCAGTATACGTTTAAATAAAACCCTAATTATAATCTACAATTTGGCTTAGAAAAAATGTAAAAATACGGAGGCAAGCTTATGCCATTTGCGTTCGTGACGTTATTACAAAAAAACAGTGTTAACCCTCTTTTTCCTGTTTATACAAACATGTATAACCTTAGTTTGAAAATAAAATATTCATTTTTTACTTATTCCAACCCTGAATGCAAGAAAATTACAAAAACTAAGTCTTTATTTTTTTAAGATAAAAAAACATTTTTGTAATGTTTGCAGCCTTAAATCGCTTATAAAAATGTTCATGTTTTGTAATTTACACGACTCGAACAATTTTTTATGATTTTAACTGATCGTAGTCAATCGACAACAAAATATATTAAAAACAACAAGAAAAACAGATTATTTAAGTGCCCTGTATTATCAAACTTTTGGTAATGCTTGCATTGTTTTTTTTGTATGCCTGGTTGAAAATTCATGGTGTTATAAAACTATGTAAAAATTAAGTGCGTGTGCACTGCGCTTCAGTCTGGTAAAAAGGCAGCAATGCAGTCATGCAGTCATGCAGTCATTTTTGCAGAGCCAACATTATACTAAACGGTAAAGAAAAGATTTTTATGCACAAGATGTTTTTTTTTGGTAAGAATACAATAAAGATAAAACTAGCTATTTAGAAGGTTCTGACCACATGCCCACCTGCCCATCCTAGCGTTTCACATACCCCGTTACTATAGTTATAATATAAATGCAAACATAGCGTATCTTGCGTAAGAGGAAAACATACAAAAAAACTTTTTTGTTCTGGCATTTACAGTTAATATATTGTTTGTTTTTGTATCAGCATATTATACTTATAAGGTTTTTTTACGATTATACTAATAAATTGGATTGCCATATAAAAATAAGCATTAAAAATTTTTTAAAAAAAGGGTTCTACCTAGCAAAAAAAAACGTAAACAAGCAAAGTCTATTTTTTTTTAAAAATAAGAATTTAAAGGATATGGTCTACAAAATTGCAAAGGGTTTCTTGTTGAAATGCTAATAACAAATTTGCATGGGCAATTCGAAACATACCCCGATAAAAGAGATGCTTTTATGCTTTGCATGCTTCTTTTAATTCTGTCTGATGTTTTGTAAATATCAAAACATATGATCTGTATTAAGAACAAAACATCTACCAAAAGCCATTTTCAAAGCACATATCTTTTCAAAAAATTACTTAAAAGAAAGGGCCCTGTAAAAATAAGTGCCCCGGGCCCCCAGGATTGTTAGTCCGCCCCTACTTACGCCCCTTTGTATAATAACTTTAACGCAGAAATATGCCTGAGCCTCTAGTATGTATTAGTATTGGTAATTGTTTTGCAAGAAAATCGTCAGATTTGTATTTTCTTTAAACCAAATTCGAACCAAAAGAACCAAGGCCATTAAAGAAACAGTAACTTATAAAAAACTATTAAAAAATTACTATATTTAATACCATAGCATCTTAAACTGCAAAAAATCTTAAATGCATTTAAGGCCAAATTTAAGGTATTGCATTTACAAAAAAAGAAGTATACAAGCCTTTGGAAGACATTAATACTTTGATTTATTGGTACAATTTTTTATGCGAACGTCAAAATGAATAAATACATTTCTAATTCATTGTCTAAAGATTATACCTTACCATTCATTTTTATTTATTTGTGAAGGAAACATAATAAAATTTGTTTGATACACGATTATCTTTTCCCTATGCAAAACACTGCCGGCAAGCGTTCACTCTGTATTAGCTGATGCTATTATGCTAATTTTTTTGCAGTCGGCATTATATTCTGATAGTCCACTTCAAGTTGTAGATTTTAAACACAGAAATATTATGCACATCTCAAAACTATTAGATTGAAAAATACAAAAGCAAGCTCTAAACGACAAAAGCTCGCTCTATATTTGTGTGGCCTGATTTTATACTGACAACAGCAATGCTTTAAAGTGTAGATTTATTCCGAAGTTTATTGCATAAATTTCTTTACCTCATTTTTCGCCAAAAAAGTTAGCCGTTGTTTTTTTGTTAGTAATACTACTTAAAATGTATGTATATAAGTTACGTATAATAAAAAAGCCGCTTTCCTGCATTAGCGCTTAACAGATACTGTCGTGGATAACCCCAACTATAGTGCTTTTTAAAAAACTTTAGAGACACACCTCTTTTATACCCTTGATGAACTTCGGTCACCGTAAAATACATGCACTTTACTGGCTGTCAAAAATGGTAATGTACAGCGATGACAACACTCTAAGCTTAATGTGTTTGTGAATCATTCGTATGTGGATGTCGTTTTTACTAGACCATTTGTTACAAAATGTGTATTATTTGGTGTTGTTGTCCGTTTATGACTCGAAATCGAAACAAATGCCATCTCAGAATCCAACAAATCAATATATGACTAGTATAAACGCCGCATGCTACCAGTTTGCACCACTCAAACGAGCAAAAATACTTACAGTTACAATTGAAAGCACAAAAGCTTAATGAAAAAAAGCTGGAAAAATATTTGATGTTTGTTATTAGTAGTTTAAGTACTAATGTGTTAGAAGAAGAAAAAAAATAATAGGAATATTTGATGATGATAAAGATGATATATACGAGATGTCAAAGAAAGACGATAATAGTATGTAAAAAACTAGAAAGCAGTGGAAAAAGATTAATGAAGTTTATAGGAACAACGGAGTGCACAGATACAGAAAATGATGAGGATGATAGAAAAAACTTACATGATAGAAAAGACGAATAAAAAAGTTGAAATGGGGGATAGAGCAAATACATAAAGAGGATAAACAAAAACGACCCTACGTGAAAGCAACAAAGCAAAGCAGACAAAACACCATGACATGGAATGAGTAATTTCGACTACCTAAAAAATAAAATAACGGTAAGATGGGCGTATACAAATGAAAGTCAAGTAGAAAGAAAAAAAAAACGTGTTAACATAGTAATTAGTCACGTTAATAGTGCGCATGTAAAACACAATAAGAAAATTTAGTGGGAGATCCTCAAAACATGTAAAAGATTTTTACAACAATTCGCAGGACATATATGTATAAAAGCGAATATATAGTACATAAATGACAAATCCTAGCTGCACGATATATCATAGAAAGGCCAGAAATAAGGCACACCAATAAATGGAACAAAACAAGACTGGAAATAATATTGGTAACAATTTTACACACATTATGGGGAGAAAAAACTTGACAGATTTACAGCGATATATTTTTTTACACACGCATAAAAACGATAATAAAATTTTATTATGAAATTAACGAAACCAGAAAAACGCTAGATGCGTTAAAATCATTGTAAAACCTGGTAATAAAAGGCACAATCAAGAAGTTAAAACTAGATTAAAGGACACTACTTTTGGTATAAAACAAAAAAGTTTACTATTATGGACGAATTAGGCACAAAAATTGTCGGGTAGAAGGGGATGTCCTTGCAATACACGTTGAGGATACTGCGAATGATATGTATCACCAGTATAGATAGAATGTTATTACGAAGTATATAATGTTGCAACAGCCAGTACAAACGCTTACATTAGTAGCTTAAAAAAGCAAATTTATAAAGGTAAAACATACAAGAGATTAGATGCAAATGTTAAAATAGCAAGTGAAGTGGAAATGCTATATTCTAATGTATATGACTGCCGTTACAAATAAAAACAGTATATATCGGCAGATACGGACAGAACAAAATTTACAAGCTAAATGGCGAAGAAAAAAACTAACAGTTTCGTCGTAACCTTACTACAACAATACATGACAGGTAAGAAGACATAGAAGATGCAGCAATTTACATAACTAAAGCATTTCGACAGATGTGGGATATATACTTAACATTTTGACTTGTTAAGGACATCTCGAAAAATGATATGCTGGCAGACAAACTACGTAAATGTTGCGAAAATAACGGAACAATAAAAAAGCAAAAAAGGAGTGCGAGCGCCTAGACATTTATAAAACAACGGTTTAGTATTATAGTGTAAAACTGATAAGAGTTGTAGACACGGGAGCAAAATCATCATTTTAACATTAGATTTAGGTCGAGAGTGCAAATATGTAATAGAAAAAAGATACACGAACTTTTTTTTAAATCTCAAAAAAAAATTGGATTATCAGAAACATGCAACCTAGTATTTAAGATGAATAAAAAAGATTTTTTTGTGGCAACCCGCAACTAAAAACGCATATGTACAAAGATTACAGATTAACAAGAATTGGATACAGAAATGTCACGTACTAAAAGCAAGACATACAATATTTTGGCATTTATACGACAACGCTTCTAGTTACATTCGACGTTAACAACAAAGAGAAATGATGAATAGTTAAATAATTTTATGAAACACCGAAAGAATTTTTTTTAAAATGTACAGGAAGTATGGATTTAGGCTGAAAGCATACAAAGGGGCGATGTGAAACTAGGAAAAGACAGTGACACATATATTTAACGATGTTAGATGTGCATATTAGTACAAAAGAAGAAGTATACCTGTAGGGATCCCATGGAATTTTTGACTTTCAGAATGAACATAAATTCTAAAAAACCGCAAATTAAATCGAGTAAACTACAAGCAGGTACACACATAATTTTTTGCCTGTGGCTTTTATATCAAAAACGTAGAGCCTTAAAAGAAAAGACAAGGCATACCGCAGAGAAAAAAAACAATGAAAATAATGTTGCTGTATAAGTATTGTGGCATAAAAGTCATTTCTAGTACAAAATAAGCAAAAATAATGATATGAAACTCCATTTATAGATAAAAAAGAGGAATAAGCGTGATTCTACGAAACAAAATTATCCAATATTCTACAAGATAGTAACAGAACAAGTATAAAAGACAATACATTATTGATGATGACAGTAAGAAAATGAAAAAAAAGCCCTTATTGAGATATCGATTGCGATCATGCATTGCAAAAAATGTTTGTGCAAAATATTGGTGAATCGTAATGATTTTGTGTTAAATACATTAAGCCGACCACTTCACTTGCAAAGACGCGACCTTACTATTTTATATAGATATACGCTTAGATGAATTAAAAGTTTTTCGCTATCTAAAATACGTTGACCTTTGATCAGGATAATGGCACACAAAAGGTAACAACGAACACAAAAACCACACATAATTATCTACATAACGATGGTTATACGTATTAATTGTAATATGATGTGAATACACAATGTTACCGGCAATGTTCAATTGCTGCATGAGTAATTGAATTTGTTAGGTCCGGTGTAATTTTTACATACTTTACTTACATGAAATCCTAATTATTAGCAAGACAAAGATGATTAAATCCAAAATCTTCTAAAAATTACAAAGGAGTAAAAAACTCACGATATGCAAGTTCCAAAAAGTGAAAGCGAAAGTTTACGTTAATCTGTTAATTATTGGATTTTTTATATCAGCGGAAGAAAAAAATATTACAAAAAATTTTGATCCAAAATTCTTCATAACCCACTAAAATATTGTCGGTGTAGAATTTGTAGGTCTTTGCGTATACTCAGTTATATTGCTCTATACGACTTGCAAAGATAGCAAGATACTTTACGATTTCATCAAAGAGAAATATAGTATTTTTATTAAATGATAATCAATAGAAAGCTATAAACCCTATTATAAAACACTAAATGCAAAGTCAAAACTGTAGTAAACTAAATTTTTAAGCCACATCTGTAGTTGCATTCTCTGCTTTATCGTTAGAACCGAAGGGCTTTTTTTACGAAAGCATGAATATCATAATTGAGTTGTCGCATCGCCAGCAGAGGATGAAAATATAATGGAAAAAAAGCAGCTAACATCGTTATCCTGTAGCACGCATTTAGGCAAGTATACAAAAGAGGTTTTCGTGAGTGGTAACCCTTTTATAGTGTTTAAAGAATAAAATGTAATGACACAAACTATAACAAACGTAATTGGGTATATCTACTGTATATGATTGTGCCTAAAGCTAGACTTTTGTAAAATTGAATTAGTTCACAGGTATAAGAAAAAAAAACAATCTGTCAATGCACCTAAAAAATACAGTAATAACAGATTTATATGCACTTGAGACATTCAGGGAGTTTTAAGTGTTTCGTGTTCGACGTTTCTTCAATAGAAAGAAACGACTGAGTATATTACAACACAGGACGGGGAATTCTAACAAGCAGAAGGAGGCAGAGTATATACTAGAAAACAGAAACAAAAATACACATTACCAACACCAATTCGTGTATAGGCATAATAAGCAAGCACAGTGTAAAAGCCATTACATAGAACTATATAAGTTTACAAATGCGCGCCGAACTACTAGACGTAGTTTTAGATGTACAATAAGCATGTAATATACAATGAGGCCAAAGCGCGAGCAAGAATTCTATTATAGTTTAACTAGCAAAAAATAAATTTGAGATAAATCTGATTGAGGAAATATCAGTGACACAAAGGAGAAAAGTTTTATACTGTACGCAGAGACTTTCTTACAATAAATGTAAAGCAGAACCATTCAGTTATGAGACAACAGGCAGAAAAATAATATGTATGTAAAAAAGTTAGTAGGAAATACGGTTGCTTCACAATATTATCGAATAATAGACGTAAAATTATGAACCGAGCATTTTTTAGTTTCTCAAACAAATGATAAAGAAAAAAAAAATTCGAGCGTATATAGACCAAAAACCATGTGTCTAGTGAATTAAAACAATATAAAACTTATTACAATAATGGCAAGATATGCACATCGTAAAGGGATTAAACTGGATGTATACACAGTCAAAAAAAACTTTGCTTTTAACCTTTTAGAAATTAAGGGGTAAATTTCAACATATTTAAAGTTTAAAAAAATTATAGTTTTCAAAAAAATAAATTTTGTAAATTTTTTAAATTTATTACAAAAATGGAAACAGCGTAAAATTAAAATTTTCTATCACACATATTTTTGTCAAGCTCTTAATTTAGTTTGACACATATATGTGTCATGGCCGAAATTAAATTGACACATATATGTGTCAAAACTTTTAACAGGGTTAGTTAAAGATAATAAGAATTTCAGACGGCATCACTTCTTGCAATTTTATATGAAATAATTTAATACTTTTTATACGTAACAAAAAAAAACAAGAAGCTATAAAGGTGTAAGTTGTACAGGAAATTGCTATACAATAGATGTAAGAGGAAAAATGATTATTATCCGAGACCAACTACACAAAAAACGCAAATGCACATATTGCAAGATAAATAACACATAGAAATAGAAGATTTGGTACTTTTTAATGTTCAGATACCAAGGATAAACATACAGCTGCACGTGCAGGTGTTTTTTAGCAATAAATGCGTAAGCCCGTGCTGTTTTTCGGCTTACGGATATAGATTAGTAATTCATTATGATATGTCATATAAAACAACTCAACTAATACGACATGAAACGGAAACAAAAAGCAGATACAAAACACTACCAGCCTTTAAAACGTAAAAAGAGACAGTATAGAGAAAGATTTAACAATGAAGAGAAGATTAAACGGGCTGAGCATAATTATGTATACGAATATATTTCAATGTTCGTCGATATATATACATTTTTGTATTGTCAAAGTAAAAATGTATTGATTCATCTTATCAATGACCTTCGCGTGAAACACAGAGCAAGCTCAAAGGACAGTAAATTAAAACTGGGGAGTTCCAACATGTTTAATTTTACAGCAAGTACTATGGACAGACCACTGTTACCTTTTACAGGGTTGACGAAGTCATTGCGATTACCCACTCGGCCACCAGCGAACAATTTTAGCCTGAACTAACCGTTATACATACAAGTTAAAAACGTAAACTTGTGTTTGTAATTGCGTATGTTTTTAGGTAAAATTACCAATATTGATATACTTATATATATCTTTTCATTTACGCCTTTTTTACACTTTAACATTGCATAAAGCTGTATCAATCTAATTAAAGGCCATGGTATGCACATCAAAGTATAATCTAAGTAAAAATAGTAACACTTGTTTTCACGTAAAAAGTTTTTGACCTTATTGTACTTTTAAAGCCGTGGTCGAGGATTTTTAAAAAGGTAAAAAACATTAAATGGTACACACCTGCTCTATTGACTTTAAATATACATAGAAAAAAAGTTTGGTTTCATCCTAAGAAATCAGCAAAACTGGTATTTATTACCCGGTGAAAAATATCTAAAAGCAAAATCATTTTGCCGAAACACTGTTGAGATAAATAGTTACGTGGTTGGTATAATATCATTTTTGTATATAAGTTTTTTTTTCGCTTTACTTTTTCGTAGTACTAATATCGGCAAAAAGGTTACTGCATAAAATTTGCTATATCGGTGTGTAAATTAAAAAAACAATAGTATTATTATTAAAATAAACGTATATTTTTTATGACAAACAAAACGGAAAAAATGTACATACGGTGATTGCTTACAAAAAGTTGTTGCATCTTCTGCGTTTCGTCGTTGCTATTCTTTGCCTTATTTTGTTTTTTTAATTAAAAATTAAAAAATAATTTTAGATTTGACTGTGTTATCAACATAAAATACTTTTTGCATAAAAAACATATATAAATTACCACACAGAAAGTTTGGATAACAATCTCGTTTTTTGTTTTATCTTTTTTTTTTCTAGTTTTACAAGGGGTGAATCTATTTGAAAGACCCAGACGTAAACTAAATTCATGTATTGTTGTATCAAAAATGCAGGCCAATGTGTATTGCTACAGAAAACAAGAGAAAAAATTCCTCTTTTGCAGTAGATAGATATTATAAAAAAAGAAAAACACCAAAAAGAAACAAAAATGTGTCAAATCGACATACACGTTTGTTGAAAAGACCTGAATGTGTAATCAAAAGATATCATGTACGTTTACGCAAAATTTCATTGATTTGTTACTTAGTTTTTATCTTTATTACTGCGTCACTTTTTACATACAAGAAATTATTTTTTTACTGCTTTCTATTACTAAGTATAAACTTCAAGTATGAGGAGCAACATGAGAAAACTATCTTGAGCCAATATATAAATATTAGCCGAAAATGAAAGATTACTTTACATATGCCTAGAAAAAAAAGGAAGAAAAATAATCAAAAATGAGAATAAATGCAAGCAAATAGATACAGTTAAAAGCCATACCGATGATTGCAAGTGTTGATACTTTCTATTTTACAACGCTATGTTAGCCTGATAGAAAAGTATAAGAATACATTCGATATAATATCAATATGGTTTACTTTTTATTTTTGAAAAAAAATTAATATAAATAAAGTTTAATTAAAAATAAAATATTATTACAGGGCTGTCTTTTTATATAAAGAAATATATACGCATATAATATACCATTAGTATTGAAGTGGAAAAAGATATTATAATTTTTTTAGATATTTTTTTTGTGAAAATTTGATCAGTTACCGGTTTTGTAAATTTTTTAGAAAAAAAAAAAATTTGGACTAAGTGCAACAGGTAAGAGGATTTGTATTTGTAGATCATGTAAAAAATAATAAAAAAATACTCTTTCGAG
This sequence comes from Agrenia bidenticulata, assembly GCA_034694785.1. Taxonomy (NCBI): domain Eukaryota; kingdom Metazoa; phylum Arthropoda; class Collembola; order Entomobryomorpha; family Isotomidae; genus Agrenia; species Agrenia bidenticulata. The sequence continues at coordinate 9,922 of JAQFYM010007621.1, forward strand.
AGCAAGCTTTAAGAAACACGAATCACTAGTATTAACAGATATCAGTTATTCGATATAACAATTTTTTGCCTGAATGAAATTAAATAATTCAATAATGCTCGAAGATAGCGGATGATAAGAAGGTCATTTTTAACAAGACAGCTTTTTTTTAAACTCAGACTTTAAAAATGCATATATTATGAATATTCGTCCATTAAATACTAGTATTAAGCAAATAACTTTTTAACTATCTATTTTAAAAAT
>JAQFYM010007622.1:0-10162 GCA_034694785.1 Agrenia bidenticulata
AGTAAAAAAAAATACATAAGAAAATTACAAAAAGTCAATAAATTATAATATATTCGTTAAATAATCGTATTGATATATTTTTTATAATTTCAAAAAATACTAAGGCATTTTTTTCGCACATGCCCTTAATATCGTGTTTTACAGCAAAATAAAGTATTTTTTTGAAAATTGAAATTTTAAAGATGCAGTATTTTGACTTAAAATAAAATAATTATACTTTAAATTTTGAATATAATTATTCAAACAAAAACATACAATATCAAAGGACTATTATTTATATCAAATTCCAAAAAAAATAAGTCATAATAACCAAAAAGTAAACGTCATAAGAATATTTTGGTCGTAAAAAAGAAAAAAACATGTTTTTTTTTGTTTTTATTTTGTATTTATTTATTATTATACGTAGCTTTATATTTTTCATGTATATCAGCTCTATAAAAAAATATAGATGAAAATTAAAAACTAAAAAAAGGGCAATAATACATTAAATAATCTAAAACAACATGGTGATACCGTATTTTACATACTTTTACATAAAAATTATGTATCCAAAAATTCGATTATTTAAAAAAAATATCATTTTTGTGTTGTTTGTGTCAGAATTGTATTGTAATATTTAGATACATTACAAACTTAAAAGCTGTAAATAACTACCATAAAAAACAGTTAAAAATAGTTTATTTTCAACAAAAAATTCCTTAAGCAAAATATATTTTTGGGATTTCGGTTTTATTATAAAATTGTAAATTAAACATACCAGTAAGAAAATTTGTAAATTTTAAAATTATAGTTCGGTTTTATTCAAATTTAAATAAAAACCGCTATATATGGCCAAAATTCACAATTATCGGGAGGTAGGACGGAACGGATATTACCTTCACGGGTCCGATACCAAAATACATCATAAACAGGTCTATTCGTTTACGGAAAAAACGGCAAATTTTTTGTGTATTTTCCGTAAAAAGGATTTTTTGGTGGAAGTTATTTACAGAAAATACAGGTTAAAATAAATTTTAAGATCATGAAATAAGGATAATTATTTTTTGGTAAGTAAAAATCAACTCATTTAAGGTTTATATTTTTTAAAAAACTGCTAAATATATATAGAGTTTTGCAAGTCATCAAGGCATCAAACTTTACATAATTCAGTAAAGAAACAAACACACTAGAAAAGCGTAGTATTTGTACGCAAAGGCTTAAAATCTTGAAACCACAAATAAAAAAAAGTGCACAATATAAAAACGTGGAAACATATAAGATTAAAGTTTTTTTTTGAAATATAACTATTATTTGTTATGTTGCTATAAATTAAAACAAAAAATGATAGGAAATTTGTATGAAAAAATACTAAATCTATGGTAAAAAAGCAGTTAGAATTTATATTATAAACAAAAAACGAAACTAAATTTGTCTTTTTTTCGTTTATAATCACATTATATTTTAAGAATTTTTTTCTGAAGATGCCAGAGTTGCCAAGATTTATGTTGGATACTTTAAAGGCTCGTTATTTTTTTAGAAGTCAAGCATGAATTATTCTTTCCTTTACACTTATCTTATAAAAGCTGTTATTTGACTTATAAAATAGCTTTTTGTCTTGTTCACAATATAGTATTTTCGGATTAAATAAAATTAAAAAGGGTTTAACTGGTTTTTAAGGTTAACTGCACTATTGCAACTAAACTTTAGGATACATTTGTAGTAATAAAGCTTTGTTTTTACTTGCAAACACAAGTTTTCCGTAAAATACGTAAATGAGAAGTTTCAAAACAGCAAAATGTTCCGTATTTAAGTATTTAAGAGTATTTACGAAAATCCCGTTTATAAATATGCCTGATCATAAACCATCTTATAGTGACAAAAATGATTATACTCATTTATACGTATGCAAAAAAATTTTACACTAAAAAATACAAGTTTTTAAGTTCAACTTCAGCATATAGTTTTTGAAATATCATCAATTTATATAGCATGTTTTAAACGTTTTAATCGTTTTCTTTGCCCGAAGACGAACTATCTGTCTAACAAAATCAACCAATATGCCACTTTGAAGTGCTATCTCGACATTTAAACTTCCAAAATGCCACTTGACGAACTTCAGCTTAACAAAAAAATAATTGAAAAAATATAATATTTTTTATTATTTAAATCTTTATATTTTCAAATATAAAGATTTAAAAAATATATTTGCAGTAAGATTTTTGTCACTTTTACGAGAATATGTGTACTTTTCATCCCTCGAGCTGGAAAGTGTTAATATATTATTTGATAATGTATTAAGGGTAATTATATTGAGAAACTTATGTATTCGTTACGCAAAAATTATCGGGACAAAATCTTACTTAATATAAATAATCTTTGCATGTTCTATTCGCAAGTAAATTGCCATTTATATGATATAAAGTCAGTTTATTTCCCGAGGCTCATGTGAATACTCTCAATAAATGTTTCAGATCCATATTTTTCAGCTCTGGTTTTTACTCTTTCACAAACCACTTTATGATCCTCTTTGTTTTTCATTATATTTTCTCTGTGACACCCTTCAAGATATTTTGTTTCCATCTCTTCATAGTACTCATTAAGACCCATTATATTATTTTCTATACAATATATGCAATTCTCTATCCAAGCATCAATTTTTACCACATCTTTTAATTCTGTTCTAGATTCTATGAATTTGCCTACTACCTCGTCTCTTAGCTTTGTAAAATAGTCTTCAAATAACATAAACTCATTGCAAATAAATTTCAGATTAAATATAAATTTTTGTATATCATCAGTTACTCCTGAAATCTTCGAATTTAGAAATTTTAATATCATTATTTTTACCTTTGTGTATAACTCCTTTTCTTTGTCAAGTTGCTCCAATATGGTTTTCAATCGTTTAAGAGCATTTATTTTTATCGCTCTTGTTGTTTCACTTAAAATATATTCATTAAATTCGTGCTTCAATTTATCATTCTTAATTTTTGAATGCAAACGCAGTGCATCCTCCAGGTTTTTACTTTCTATATAATGGCTTAACATTGCTGTATTTTCTTGTTCTGTTAATTTCTCTCTTAGAATGTACGCCTCTGTTTTGAGGTCATCGAGCTTTTGGAACTTCTTGATTATGTCATCTATGCCCATGCAAGGGGGAAATATAAAGTATTATTGCTAATTAAATTTAAAAAAAAATGGAATAATAATGGAATGTCTAATTTTAAAATGTATGGATCTGAAATGCACCTAAGTTTTTTACATATAATATAACTGGTATAGACCTGATTGTTTGTTTCTTGTGTTGAAAGACCAGCCTGGGGTAGATTTTTCTGTTTCAATGAACCAAACGGCAAATATTTCCAGTCTAATCTCATCTAGCGACCCTGCAAAACAATTATTAGCAAAAAATATCTCTTTAAAAATTCTTATAATAATTTCAATCTTACATAAAAATTTAAAAAAAGTATAATATTGCTCATTTTACATTAGAACAAAAAGTGCACAAAAATATATTTTAGAACCACAAAAATGAAGGATTGTTTAAAAAAATATATTGCTAAAAATAATAGAAAATCATAATATCATTAACTGCTAGAGTCTTTTGGAAAAAAACATGTTTTTAGTACTTTTTTACGTTATAATCCGTTTTAAAAAAACTTAGTAGCATATGATAAAAGTCGTAAAAATAAACAATTATCAGCTTAAATATAATTATACGCTAGTATGGCGCTTTTAAAATTGTACTTTGTATATTTTGAACTTTTGTTGTATTTGTAAAAAATTTTTAATTTTTGAAAAAAATACAAAAAAAATTAAATTGCTTAAAACATGTTAAACTACGTAAATAAACACGTTATTAAATTTTTTGATAAACGGGTTATTCCGTAAATATGCCTCCAGCAGTTTACAGATGGGTTATATATTTCTTGATTATCTTTATTGCTTCAATCTAAAACTTTGACCATATTTATAGGTCAAAAGCAATCTTTTATACTTAAATATGAATTCATTGCGATTTAATACATAGTGTTTGGACTACAACTATGTGTTAACTTTTGTATACGTACAGAAAATTTATATTAAAAGTTTAATAATAGTATAAAACAATGAAAAAGGGTATAAAATATGCAATTAAGAAACATATTTATTATCAAAATTTCGATATACTTTTAATTAATAAAAGAGGTGATTTATCTCCGTAGTTACGGGTGAAGAAGACGATAAAAATTTTAAGGGATGCAAATAACCAGCATATTTGAATCTTTGTTTTAATCTTTGCAAAATATAATTGGGTAAATAAAATTTTGAATATTATCTATGCTTCTATTTTTATTGCATTTTTTAAAAAAAATCAGTGCTTGTTTAGCAAAAAAATTTATTTTCAAAAAAAATGATAGATTCTTAATGAAAAGAATTTTTAACAAACCTAGATGCTGTTTTTTTTTAGTATACGTATATTGAACTTTTGCACACTCAATTAAAGTAAAATTTTCTGCTTATATTATAATTTTCAAGTCCATTTATCATATATATATCGCGTAAAATATTGCAACTAAATTGCTTATAAACATAATATACAGCATGGATACCTAATATGGTATTGCAATAACGGCGGGGTCTGTTTTTTTTTCACTTATAATGGTCATACTGGTAAATATGGTAAAAGATGTTTTACTAAATTAAACGTAAAATTGTAATACGTAAGTATTTTCAACTAATTTTTGACAACGCTAAGCTGAGGGTATACAAATAGAAAAATTTATTTACATGATAATTTGGCAAGGAGAAACAATTAATTATTGCTTAATACACATATCTGTAAAAATATAAGGCTGTTTATTTTATGCAACGTAAAAAAATAATTTTGTTTTTGAATTAGATCTTAGTCCAGCTTTGTGAAATTATTCAAACCTTTTTGATATTTAGACGTGGGGTTATAAAAATATGCATAAATAAAAACAAAATGTAATCTAAATTTTCTATTTCTAAATAATTTTTTTAGATTTTTGCGAAAAATATTGTTAAAATACATTTTTTCGATTTATAAATGCTTTTTTTAGTTATAAAATATAGTAAAAATGTTGGAAAAGAAAGCCGCTTATAATGGCCGCTTATTTATGGTCTTGATTTCATAAACAATTGCTTTTTAGGTACCTCTGATATACCGATATACACGATATCTCATATTATTTCCGCTTAATTTCCACCGTAATTTTAGTGTCAACAATATTCAAAACCTGTATTTTAAAAGATTTTTTTATTGCGTTTTCTAATGCATAAAAACTCATTATATGTGTTTATAGTAATATGTCATCATAACATTTTTTTTTACTTTTTTTTACATTGTGTTTTATACACAAAAAATAAAATAAAACGATTTTGCAAGTTATTTACTATATGACAGACCTTGAAAAACAAATATTTAAAACAAAAAAATAAATTTATACATTATTTTAGTCACAAAATTGTAATAGTTGCTTTTTTTATTTTTAATCACAAGAAGTAAGAATATTTTCTTTTTTTACCCGTAAAAGGGATTTTTTCAGCTGAAAACCATATGCAAGACACACGGGGTTTTACAAGATCTGTAAATCTTTTTAAATAGGTTTATGAAAACCGCGAAAATCAAAAAAGTTGCATTTACAGAAATTCGAGAGTCTACACAATTACAAAAATATAATAATGCAATTTTTGGAGGGCTAAGGGTAGATTAAGAACTTTAAAGTACACACATCGTATACGTAAACATTACACAAAATCTTGGTTATTCTTAAATTTAAAGTCGCATTTTTTTATTTTTAATATAAAGCTTATATATAAAATTTCCTGCATTATAATTGCGCCAACAGCCAAAAATCATTGGTTTAGCTTTTATCGAGCGCAATCATTCACAGCAATTAATGCGGGAGATATTTTATAATTTTAAAATACAATAAAAAATAACTCAAAATAAACATTTAAACAAAAGTTCATAATCGACGTCGTCTTTTGATAATTTTTACAATAGAAATACCTGAACAAATATTAATGCAATGAGTTCATTTGTATTAGAATGAGAAATTATATATTAAACAATAGGATTTTTTTTTTCGACACAGAGGAAAATATATGGCCTCATTTACCAGAATTTCTAGCATCAATAATTTTTTTTGAATTTCTACTTATAAAAAAAATAAAAATTTTTCAATCTATTGCAAAATCTAAATCAATGAATAGGTATAAAATGACAATTTATAGAAAATCTTAGTAAAAAATCTTTAATCAATAATTATAACCAGGGCTTTTTTTGTAAAAAAAACAAAGGGGGACCCTAAAGTACATTGTGTTTTTTGAAAAGAGGTAGTCTATGTTTTTGTTTACACATACAACCAGGGCCTTCAGAAGGAGAAAATGAATTTTGTCGATAGGCCATGTATAAAAAGCCGCTTTTATATCTCCACAAATATAGTAATAATAATAATAAAATCTATAGTAGTTTTTTTAATATAATATAAAATAGTATGCTAAGTAGGGCTACGGATCGAGTCCTGAATCCAAATCCTAGATCTTTTATTTATTTTTATTAGGATTCGAATCCGATCTTGAATCCCTATAAATTGTGGTAAAGTGGATTTATTGCCTGCGTAAATACTTACACTCTGAAATTAGTAACTTGGGTCCTTTTTTAACAGGACACTGTCCAAATAGTTAGGATATAAAATTAAAATTTTAAAAAATTTTAAAATATAAAAGTGTTAAATACGTAAATACTACTGGTAATTTGTTTGCAATAAATGCACAGAAGCGTAAAAACAGTAAAAATTTAAGTGTATTTAAAGGCCTTTCTTCTTTAAATGTAGGGCATTAGTTTTGCGGCTTGGTTATAAGAAGCGAAAATGTGTCCAAATGTAAGGCGTGGCGTATAATTGTATTTTACTTGTAAAATGTACTTAAGTCCTTTAATCTAGTTTTTTCCAAAAAAATATGGGTGTTTTAACGTATTTGGACTAAGATAAATCCATGATTCGAATCCTGCATTTTTATTCAAAGATTCGTATAGGATTTGAATCTCGATCCTTACGAATCTCGATCCTCAACCCTAATGCTAACATTGCTCTATTTTCATAGTCATCAATTTGTGGTCCAATAATAGCAACGTACCCGTGATTCCAAAAGCAAGTTTTTTCTAGGTTGTTGAATACGGCACGCATCTTGATTTATGTAGGTTTACCGTGTTTTACAATATTTACAACATATACCGTTATAAATTTCGATAAATAAAAAATGTGCTCAAACAGTAACATTTGTTTGTATATGAGTATGCATAAAAAGTCTTATAAATACAAAAAGACCATGCGATTGCCTTGCTACACTGTTTTAGGCTCGCTTCATTTTATTAAAAGATAAAAGATTTTGATAATATCAATATGTCAAAAATGGGTTTATAAATAAAAAAAATAGTTTTAAAATAAAATAAAAGATAAGATGACAAATTACTGATAAAAAAACCAAAAACAGATTTGTTTTTCAAAGGCTTAAGGATTTGACAATTTTTTACTTGAAATTACATTGCATAATTTATATTAAAATAGAAAATTACAGTCGTTTTATAATAAAAAAAATAGATTATTTATTTTCTTTGATGAGTTTTTTTATAGCAGATAAAACCATCTGCGATGTAAAAATAGAAATTGCTGCAATAAGATTTGTTTTTTCGGAAAAAGAAATATCTATTGCATAAAAAAAATTGACGACAGCTTTACTTTGGCATCAATATAAGACCAAAAAAGGACGTTCCTTCTGCCGATAAATCTCATTTCTTAAGATTTAATTTATTTTTTATCCTAGGCAATCTACTATTCCATAAATCATTAACACTACGAATGCCAGACCAAATATAAACAAACTTTTACTGAAGTGTAGTTCATATTTTTTAGCTGGTTGCGACAGGAAAACCGGTCAGGCTCTGACCTGTTCAAAATCAAGACCCAGCATCCACTTTTAACAGAAAATAAACCCGCACCATGTACAATTTCAGTGGTTGTTATTGTTTTGTTGTATATTTTTGCATCTTTGGAAAACATAGAAAAAAGAGGAATATTAGGTTTTTTTTTGTAAAAAAAACTATCTTTCTGACTCGTAGTTGTCACGTGCCAAAATAATAAAAAATATAGACTTTTAATACACAAGGGATGCCGTTGAGCATTTGTAAGCCTTGGTACTTTGATTTATACCTAGAACATTGCTTCAATCTGACCGATATATCTACGTTTATAGCAGTAAAAATCAAGAAACATCGCCTTTCTGCTGCTAGAATATCCTGTGTCAAAAGTATTTGTTGTTTATAAACCAATAACCCTTGTAATTTTTTTAGCATCTTTTGCATTTACAAAATGTTTTAAATTTTAATTCGCTTATTTTTTAAAAATATTAACAGCATTTACAAAAATATCGAATTTGAATAGAAAAAAAATACGTTTTTGATTACCAAATAATTTATTTGGAACATCTTTTCTTTAATTTTGATTTTTAAAAACCGAAAGGGGGCTCACCCCCCCCCCAGTCCCCCTACAAAAAAAGCCCTGATTATAACTATAAATTTTTTATGTTATAAATATTTTACAATGTAAAGAAATTGGAAATTGCCTTTCTGATGATAAGTAAAATAAAATTACATAAAAGCTTATAGTAAAAAAATAAAATTAAGTTTAATGCGTAAATATTATTTTTTGATTCTAGATTTTTGTCTTTTGATTATTATTTTTCATATATAATCTTGGTTTCGCAAAACTTGCATTATTTTAAAATAAAATGACTTGTATTATGTATATCTTAAACACTTTAAAAGGGTTTTTATGCGCGATAAATGTACGGATGCATTTAAAAATACTAAAAGACTGTACCAGAAATCCAAAAATCCAAATCCTTTTAAAGATATATAGGAGTATTTATTTAAATATTTACACTATTATTAGTCATTTTTGCACAAACTTATATTATAATTGCTGCAAAAGAACATGAAAAATTTATTTTATTATATTATTATTATTACGCGTCAAGAAGCTAAAATAATTCCATGTTGATATTAACACCCCTTTAAAATGAAAATTTTGATTAATGTGCTGACAGTCAGATTAAGTATAATTGGCATTAATTTTAGATAAAAATTTTCATCGTTAGAAAAAAACTAATTTTTTAAAATAATATAATCCCGTATTTTATGTAAAACTCAAACTAAATATACAAAACGCGCCCATATTAATGCTGTTTTACAATTTTACGTTGATTATATACGGCTCTATTGTGCCCATGTATATTTTCTTATGTTGTTTTTTGTATTATAAGAAGTATTCACGAATATACGCAACATTTATTAATCGATATGCGTCTGTGCCATTATTTCTACTTAATGGTAGTCTTTTTATCAGTGTTTAGATATAAAAACGACTAAAGTCTTTTTTCTATTAAATTGATAAAGTCTATATGAATAAAGTTGATTTGTCTAATCTAGATATTAAGTTTCGGCAAATATGTTATTAAAAAAATGAAAAATTTGAAATAGAATCCTAACTGTATATTTGTAAATATGAAGCAGATGATAGTTGTTATATATATGTGTATTATAGGGGTTTTCAATCAATCTCGTATTGTTTGCAAATAATCTCGTTTTGTTTGCAATCAGTCTCGACCGTTTGCAACAATCTCGACGGTTTGCAATCAACATCGATTTGTTTGCAATCAATATCGACCGTTTTCAATCAGCCTCGTCTGGTTTGCAATCAAACTCGACCTGTTGCAATCAAACTCGAACGATTGCAATCAACATCACCCTGTTTGCAATCAACATCACCCTGTTTGCAATCAATCTCGACGCCAATTCATTGAGCAAAAACAAATAAGATTTTTTACTATAAGAAGACATATAAACAGGCCTCTCTAGATTAGGAGGTCTGTCTAATCCCCCAAAAATTGCTTTTTTTAGGAGGTTTCGGCGATTTTTTCACAAAAAAATGTGGAGGATTAGGGGAAATATTAAAAACAAACAACAAAATGAAATAAAATACATCCCATTCACCTATTTTAACTAAGATATGGTATTGTGATAATTGTTTGATATGTAGCAAATTTTCAAGCGTCAAATTAGACAACGATTTTCTTTATTTACTTTTTGTATGATTTAATTGCGACAAATCAACTTCAAGTG
>JAQFYM010007623.1:0-10162 GCA_034694785.1 Agrenia bidenticulata
CATTTAACAAAAAAGATATACTTTGCAGAGGCGGATCTTTGTATTGGCGCTCGGGGCGCTTACCAAGGGCCCCGCATCATTAGGGGTCCCCAAAATAAAAAAAATAAACACCGATTAAAAAGATTTTTTTGATGATACACGCAAAATCTGCTTTTTATCATACAAAGTAGACATAAAACTTTTTGTAAAACAAATATGATATACAAATATTATACATATAGTGAGTTTATTGATAGTAAATATAGATTTCGTGTACCAAAAAATATAAATTTCTGAATTTTTCGCGATTTTTAAACGTAATTCTGTTAATTTTGAACTCCAATAACCTCTGGCTGTGCACATATTTTTTTACAATATAAATTTCTAAAAAAATGACATTTAAAAACATTAATTAATTAAAAAAACAATACAACAGCATTTGCAACATCGGAATTTTTTATTCAAACCTTTTAAACATCCGCTAAAACTATATTACTACAAATACATTGAAATTATAGAATAATACACTTTTTGCAGTTATAGTATTACTTCAGTTACATTTTTACGAGTTGTTTTATGGTGTGTGAAAACCTCAGTGTTGTAAAGCTGCACGGGGTTTTTAGGTTTTAATTGGATTTTTTAGAATTTTTATGTTTTCGGAATTTTTGGGATCAATGGTTGTTATGTTTGTTTTTCGATATGTGTAACTTTGTACGATTTTTTTATTGTATACTAAAAAGCGTCTGTAACTTTTTAACGTAGTGGATTTATTTTATAGTTATTTAATTACAAATAGTATATTGTAATATCCTTGCCGCGTATTTATCTGTAGTAGAATTATAGTCTTTCTTGTAAAAAAATATAAATATCTTTACTTTTAACAATTAAGTATTTGCTATTTGTATTTAGGTTGTTATATCAATTACATAGTCCGAAATACGGTATTTTGCGTTTTTAAGGGCACGTTTTTATTTTTTTTCTATAAGTTTTTTTATGGCAAATATGTGTAGTTTTAGATTTAATATTTTTCCAATGCCAATAAAATAAAATGAAGTGAAATTAACAATAATTTACGAATTGAATCTTTATATAAGATTAATTTTGATGTTGAAACTTAAGGGATTGGAATTTCCTATGGTAATTGGCTTTAAAGCTGTTGAATTTTTTTTCCTATAGGAAAAATACATCCCCATGGGAATTTTACCCTTATGGTTTGACCCATATATTTTTTTGTTTTTTAATATCCTTAGATAATGTAATTTCGTTTGCTGAATTTTTTCTATGGGGGCGAATTTAACACTTGTTTGTCAGATTCCTATGGATAAAAAAACCTATAGGAAAGTAAATTTCCCATACAACAAAAATATGAACACGCCCTAATTATTAACCCACTAAGACATAGTGTAAACAGACTGTAAATTATAGACCTTATTCTTACCATAGAACGATCGGGTATAATTAAAAAACATAAAAAAAAGACTCCAGCAAAATATCAACATGAATTACATTTAAATTCAAATTCAAAACTCCCTAAAACCCGACCATTGTCAAAATTCTAAAAAAACCTGTCAAAAAACTTAGAAATTTTGAATTCATTTACAACACTAGTTTTAGTTGTATGTCTATTGCGATTGAAATATATTCTAGTTACTGATTTATTTTTCTTTTTTTTATTTAAGAAGTTTTTCTTGTAAAAAAAGACATTTAATGGCGTAAAAAATAAAAAATCTAGAAGCGAAATTAATATGCTTTACGTATCACAATTTTTTATATAACATAATTTTAATGCCTTGTTAGTGCTGTTTTAAGCCTTTGTTTTTGTATAAGAATACAGGTTTCATGTCATTAATCGATTTATAGTTTTTTAAAAAAACTGGATAAACAAAATAATATAACTTTTTAGTAAGATACAAGAAACTTTGTGCCAATTAAATTTTAACAAAGAAAAATTTGCGCCAGAGGCTTCATAATTCCTTAATCCGCCTTTGTACTTATGTATAAGTATCTTTTAAAACCCAACAATGCACGTACATCTACTAGAAATATTTACATATACAAATACTTTGCATAATATAGACAAAAAAACAAAAAAAAATATTAAGTAAGTAATTTTTATCAAAAACCATGTGTCTATGTATACTTAATCTTTAATTGGTTTACTATCATGATAATAATAGAAAAATTTGACACAAAATTTTTTACGTTGTTGTCATATCATAATAGTATAATTTTGGCGTTTTTTTTTATAGGCTTTATGCAAAAAAAACAAATTTTAAGCAATTAAACAGTATATAATTAGTTTATCAATATTCAGATTTGCAGTTAGCTAGACATCATATAGTTTTTTTATCGGCTCTGCACACATATGTTTTTAGTTGTAGTTTTTTGTCATACCTGGTGTATATATATGTTTATTTACATATATTATTTTACATATCATGATGTTTGTTAAAAGGATTTAAATTTCCAGTTATACGCACATCATTTCTCCACTTTGTGATATATATGTGTTTATATTAAATAACTAAAATTTTACGTCTGACGCTTGTCTTCTGGTTTTTTGTTTATTTTGTTAGTCTATATGTTCTAAAAGTTTTACAAAAAGCATCTCCGAACATGTTTATAAATCGCTGCTAAAAATAATTACTATTTGGACCTTTTTTAGTGCGCATTTCGCATTTTTTTTTTTCGAAAAAACATTTTTCGAACACAAAAATGCATGAATTCTTAAGCGCAAACAATAAAAAATATCAAAGTTGCAAAAAAGCGTTTTTATTGTGATAATAAAACAAAAAAGCTTTTTTAGTTGTGGGTTTAAAAAAAGCGGATTTATTCAAAAAACGAAAATTTATTTTTTTTCGTGGAAGTCTTTAACAAATGTTCTATATAAATTTTGTTATAAATATAAAAGACATAAGTATTTTTATTTAAGAAAGTATTATACAAATGTTACAAAAAATCAGAGATGACAGAGCGAACTAAAGAAGCGAACCGAGCTTTACCTACTGCGGTACAAAAACAATGTCTTTTTTAACTGGTGCGGTGCAAGCACAATCCATTTTATAACTAATGCGGTGCGCATCTGCGCACCTAAACCTTTTATATTTTGTTTTGTTACAATATACACTATTTCTGTATGTTTTTCTAAAAAACATATAATTTTTTTTTATCACGCAAAAAAATATCTTCACAATTTCTAAATATCAATACACTGTAGTATTAAACGATATAACATTTGTAAAAAAAATAATAAAAAGGAAATGGTGTTTTTATCGATAGCAATAAGGCATGCTTACAAAGTTCGTCAAAGGCAGTCTTTTAATCTGTTTATGTTTGTACGCGAAGTTTTAAGTGGGGCGTTGATTCTAAAGCTTTTTTTGTATTTTTTAGATAACTTTTTTTGAACAAAATAAAAACTCTAAATAAATTTGTGCATTTTATGTTGCAGCCTTTTTCTATAAAACCCTGACTGAGATGCAATATTATAATTGCAAAATAGCGCGTGTGCGATGCATTGCACCTGCGTGCGACCGGTGCGGTGCGAGTGCGAGTGCGCTGTTTTTTTAAAAGGAACGGAGCGGTGCGCTGACATCTCTGCCAAAACACGTTAGTTTTTTTTATGTACAAAGACCACGTGTTTATCTCAAGTAAAGCTGTTCATAGAAAACACGTTTAAAATGCCTAAATACACGATCTAAGCTTTTTATCAATTCTAAATGTAAAATTACGATTTAAAAATAATAAAAAGCAATGATATGGTAGCCGAATCTTCTAATTTTTCAAAAAGAAAACGCAATGCATGTGATTATTTTATATTTCGGATTATTTTTTTTTATATTCGGATTTCTAGTTTTTTTAAGGGTGGTGTTAATCTTGGATATTAAATATTACGATTAGAGTGTTAACACTACATTTCCGTACGATTTTTATTAAGATAACGCAAAATAACAAAAACAATTCTTTAGTACGTTACCATTATTAGGTAGATTTCTTGTTTGGTTCGGTACTAGTTTTTCAAGATTTCTTTTTTATAATTACAGACTGTACTTCTACTGCCTACTTAGTAAGTCTGACTTTAAACTTAACCTTGACCTTTATATATATGAATGCTCTTTTTAATTAAGGAAAAGTTTTTGGTAGCTATAAAAATACCAAAACATATTGCAAAAAAATATTTAAGGATATTTAGTTAATTACACAGACCTAAAACTTGTATATGTATTGATTTTTAATTCTCAAGTATGAAAATTTAAAGAAAAGCATTTAAATTTGTATTTTAATTCTAATTGCTAATTTCTAACATATAAAGAAATGATTTAAGTAATAAATTTCCTTGTATTTTATCATTATGTTTAATTATGTTTTTTTTAATATATATAGAGATAAAACATTGAAAGTAAAGCATCACATTATGCATGCAACTGCAAAAAGATCAATAATAAAATGTCTTTTTTTGCATTAGATACTTTTTTATATATTTTTGGCATTAAAAGTATGGATAAAAATAAGAAAACATGTTTATTGTTTTTTAGAACGATCAACAATAACATTTTATGTGTAAGAATTACCTTAAGAATATAAAGGCATCATGAACATGACTTAAAAATATAAAAAAAAGGTACAAACATGCAATATTTTGTAATCGGCTTTTTAATTGTATTTTGTAAGAGTTTAGATTATGGCTTTGGGTGTGAAATAACTAATAAAGACAAAGGAACTTGTATTTTTATTTCATTATAAAAATTTAAATTGTATTTTGAAGTATAATAATAGTACCTGTAGCATCCCGGAATAGCAAGTTTTTTTAATCCTGTAAATTGAGTCAATAGTTGTGACTGTAAAAAGGTTTTACTGTATGTTCAATTGATTTAATATATGGCTTTTTGTTTCTAAGTTTCCTGCACCTGGCTTCCATATCTCGGGCTATTTTTTATAACAGTACTTTTACCAAAAAATAATCTCAAACAGCCAAATCCCCTAAATCTTAATTTCCCATAGTTCCCATTCAAAAAATCCCGACTTCTTGTATCTATAGCAACAAGAAAAGCATAATAGCAACAAAGAAGTAGAAGCGCAACTGAAAATGAAATACAAATGATACTATAAAATAATAAACACAAATATGGACAGTATCCTAGATATGTCAGTGATCTCCTATCTATCTTTGTAAATATAGAACGTGCCTTGAATATATTATAAATCAGCAAAAATGTTATTGAGTAGATACACAGCAAATAACTCTTTAAATTATTATTTGTGATACACGTATCAAACCAGGCACAATGATGATCCACATTTGAAATACACCGATCACAATATCTACAGTGATGCACGAAGTTATTTGTAAATACACTACAATCATAGCAGAACTTTTCCTGATATACAACATTATTGATTATGATTTCCCTGGTCAGATTCTTCTTTACAGATGTGGTGTTTATAAGTACATTCTTTGATTTATTCTTTAATTTGCTTTTACCTTCTAAAAGTGAGATAACTTCACTGGCTCTATTCGAATTTTCACTCCCAAGATTACTTAATTCCTCAAATCTTATACTTAAATCTTTAGGTGGTTTTGACTTTTGCTTTTTAATTTCACCCTCTGTATTATTAAGAAGAACCAATGTTTTGTTTTTATAATTTTCCCTCTCAGTAACATTCACAAATCCAGGATCACTTGTAACACATTTATATAATGAGAGCGATGAGATTATAGAGATCATATATAACATAATTTGAAACCAATACATTTTTAAACCCTCGAGTATAGATTGAAATAAGGATAAAGTTTCTGCTTTTATTGCCCCCGAATTTAAAATATTGCCTTGCTCAATATCATTGAACGTAAATAAAACTGTAATGACGATCAGAAGGCTATGGGCAGTTATAGTCACGATCATCTGCAAGGTTTGTGATAATGAAATCTGGGTAAACCTTAGGATTTTTAATGAGCGCCTTTCTAAATTATCAGACATTTTGTGCTGGAAATATCTATTGGGGACCTCTCCTTTTTGTATTTTAATTCAATCCATCAACCAATAAAAAAATCTAGCCCCTGTTAGAATATGATATCCCGTTGATTGAATATTTAAAAGGGGTTGATGGATCAAAGTGACAGGGAAATAGGATGAATATATTTTTTAAAAAAATAATATTTTTTAACCTAATGCTAGGGGAATTAAAATTAACTTAAAATTAAAATATAAATCGAAAAAATGATATTTGGAGATTTTAAAATCAAAACGATTAATAAAATTATTAAAAGACATAAATTAGCAGTATATACGTAAAGTTTTTTTGTTGTATATAACATTATAGTAGTTTTTATTATGCATATATATCCGGCCTACCAGATTTTTTTTTAAAAAAAAAACAATTTTATATTTAACCCTTTCAGCTTCTGTAACAAATATTTGATATATGTGCAACCCTTACGAACGAGGAAGCAAAATCAAAAACATTAGATTTGATTCTTAAAATGTTTTAGATTGATAGTAAAATGTTTTAATTATTGTAGATATTTTAATTATGTTTCCATGCACACCTATATTTGACATGTTCCGTTTTTTATTATCGTATTTTAATGACATACAATTTTTGGCCAAATCACATACAGTAAAACCGTTGAAAGTGACACACGAAGGGAACATAAAAAAACATTTTTTGTTGGTTTTTGTTTAAAAAGGATAAAATATATTTTTTTGTTCTGTAAAACAGATAAAAAAACAATGCTTTCGAGAGCGACGAAAAATAATAAAATGCGTTTAAAAGTACATGACCCTCTGATCTTACGCAAAATTTTTATATAAATTACAATAGTTGCGTGTGATCTATATGTTCGTATCAATGATTAAAAATTTCTTCGTGTCTTTTCACCCTCGATGTCACTCTCAGAAGCGTTCACTTTCAACGGGATTACTGTATGTGTGATTTGGCGCATTATGGGGTATAAAAAATCACATATATGTGATTTTAAAGCTGAAAGGCTTAATAAACGAGGTACAAAAAAATATTTTTTTTTTGCATATTTATGCTCAATAGCTCTTTTTTTATATATAGTGGGATTTTTTAACTCTTCAACCTGCAAGGATTTTTTACTGCGAATATTGTATGACCAAACAACTATTTTAAATATCTGTTAGCATTAAAGTGAACATATCCTATTTTTCTTATAAAAACTGGGTTTTTAGTTCGAGGAGACATTGTATAACAGTATAAGGCCGTGGTTTAGGTTATTTATAATGTAGGTTAGAAATGGCGGTTTATTGGGATTCCGGGGTTTTTAAATTTTTGATATACTGAATTTCGTGTAAATAAATATTTTGAATTCCAATTATCTGAACATTTTATGACCCGATTGCTTAGTTAATTGAAGATTTAAAAATTCCACTGTAAAATTGTCAAAGTCATATGCAAAAAGAAAATTTGACAGATATTATAGATCTTAACACTGTTATATGATTTAGAATATTAAAATTTTTTAGTTAAGTGTTCAGAAAAAAAAGTCTTTAATAAAAAAGAGAAAACGAAAAAGACAAAAATTAAAAAAAAACGATAGTTATTACTAGGGCAACCCAAAATAGCAGAAAAAAATGCTATTTTTGGGCTTTTAAAGATACCCAAAATAGCAGAAGTAGCATTTTTTGTATTTAAAGCTAGTATTTACGTATAATGAAAACATATAATTTTGTTAAAGTTGTTTAGTTTTATATTTTATACATATACGAGTCAACTAATGCATTTTTAAGGTCGGATTGACATAGTAAATTTTGCTATAACTATTATGCTATAATAAAGAATTCAGTTTTAAAAGAATGTATGACTGTACAAGTGGATTGCATAATAACAAATAAAAGACCTATCATCTAATTTTAAAACACGTTGTTATACTGTTGCTTGTTTTTTCTATTAGCTGAAAGAAAAGTTTTCTTACTGTATATAAAATGATTGGATGTTTTTATATTTAAATATTTTTTATTTTTTTTGGTTAAGAAAAAAGCATTAATTTTAATAAAGAATTAGATTAAAAGAGCTATAATTTTATAAATATCCTGTCGTGCCTGATATAAATAATCTCTTAATACTATGTCAGTCTAGTACCACAGTACATATTGTCTTTTGATTACATATCAAAAATATTTTTTTTGTGTATTTTCGCTGTTGTTTAATTGCATAATTAAAGAATAGAACATATTTTTTTTTTAAAATAAAAACTAGTGAAATAGCAGAAATAGCATTTTCTATAGCAAAAATGCTACTAATAGCATTGGGTTGCCCTAGTTATTACGTTAAAAGCTGTAGTTTTTTATTTTATAAAAAAATAAATACATAGTTTTTTGTAAAGTAAATGTACTACACAAACCAGAGATTGAAATAAGGCACGTCGTATATACAAAAATAAATTTAATTTCCATATATATAGTCATATATAAAAAATGTAATAGTAATTAAATGACTTCATAGCTAGATTAATATACTTTATTTATCTTTATAAATATGTTTTTATATATGGAATAGTCTGCATATTATGTATTTCGTCTAGAGACCGAATGTATAAATAATATATCGGATCCGAAACCAAGTTTTAACGCTACTAACAGGTGTGGGATTCTAAGGGGTTAGAGTTAAGATTGGTATCCACTCCCTAATGATTTTCTTTTAAGTATAGGGGGCTTATACGTAAGAGCCATACACGGTCCGGGTATTAAGATTGTTTCGCCCGATCGAAATAGTTTTTTTGATTTTTTGACCCAATCGGAGCAAAAGCCATTTAACTGGGACCGACCGCATAACAAAAAAATACACTTTTAATTGTTATAAATAACTATTTGTAATATTAAAGTTTCTGTTAATAAATCATGATACTCTAAAAGTATTAACTGATTGAAAGCCTGTTTTAAATAAACATTATTTAAAATGGAACCGACGCGCTTTATACAAAAATGTACAAATTTTCTGGGCTAGGTCCCCATTTTGACGCTTGTTGCCTTTTGTTGCAGTTTATCAGAATTCGTGCTATTTAAATGTAAAAACAACTGTAGGAAGAGCTTTTATTGTTTATAGGCAGTTTTACACTGCACTTTGTCATATTTATTTCCATTTTTAATTTGCTATACTGTCTAATTTACTATTTTTAAAACAAGAAAATTAATCCAAAACGATTAAATTACTGTTTCTACAGGCATACTTATAGATAATATGTGCTATAAAACTTCTAGCCACTCATAAATACATTTAATGCCTAATTTTTGTAATTTCGGCTGTTTACCCAAAATTTTTATGTAATTATACTTTATAAATTTACCAAATGCCATAATTTACCTTTTTTTTATTCCTAAATGTGGCTAGTAGACAGGTTCAAGTGTATATACGTTTTGTGACAACATTTAATTACTCTTTTGCTCAATTCACATTTATTAACTTTGAAAAGGATATGAAACTCAGGGAAAGACTTCGGCTATAGTAATGTATAAAAGTCTAACAGGTGTATTCTATAGAGCCACTGTTTAGAAAATTATAGTCATACTTTATTTATTTAAAAAATATTGTTGGATACGGAGATCAATGGAAATCGATTCCGCCCCCTAGAAAAAGCACGTAAAAACCGGCGTGCTATTTTTTTGATATAACTCTTATTTATGCGGTAAGGGTAGGCGTAGCAATTCTACGTATTTTGCGTTATTTAGAGTAGTCTGAGAATAGTTATTTGAGTGTTTTATTGGGAATCTAGATTCATTTGCATTTATAGGAATAGAGAGGCTTTAATTATGGTATATACGGGCTAGATCATCTACTGGTAAATGAAGATAAAGGTTGTAAATAAATAGTAACTTTCATATGCATTTTTTTAGTAATACTAAGAGTAACTCCGCGTCATCCAAAAAATATAGTGAATATTTTGAAGTTTTCTTCACTGCCCTTTGTGCTGTATTATATTTTAAAAAGACAAATACAGTTTATGTTCAGTGGTTGCTTTGGCTGTCCTTTTTTTACCGGATATGTAGATTTTTACACACATGATTTACATGGTAAACTAGTTTAAAATGATGATCGTAAATATAGAACGTATGATTAAGGAAAATAACATTTTATCTTGTTTTAATATGTGTTGGTTGAGGCTGGCTTATCGCCGAGAGCTTTATCAGAACGTTTGAATGCCATAAAGTAACTGTTTATTTATAAA
>JAQFYM010007624.1:0-10162 GCA_034694785.1 Agrenia bidenticulata
CACCCACTGCCAATTTGAGGGGTAATACTGTATACTTTCTACAAAAATTTCTTTTTTCTATTGTGGTATGCAAAAGCTGTTTTATATTTTTTTTTATAAAATTCTTTTTTCGACTGTGTTTTTATGTGTTTTCTTTTTTGGCATAAAGTGTAAAATTGCCTTTTGTCTAAAAGTTTTAATTAAAGTGTTTTTTTAATTGCATAAAACTGTCTTGTCATTTGTAAAAAAACAAAAGAATTTTTAAATGCAACGCATAAACAAGAAAAAAAATAAATGAAAAAAGTTTACACTTGTTTGCTATTATTGAGGATACATAGCAACACATAGTTTAATAAAATAAATTGTAAGAAATTTCGTCCTTATAATCTCATAGATTACCAAAATGCAGGAATACCAAAATACAGGAATACCAAAATACAATTATATAAGACAATTATGGCATAATTAAAAAAAAATGATGTATTACCTTTTTTAGGGCCCATATATGGCCATTGTAACCATCCAGTAGTATGTTTTAGCAATCCCAAAGCTTACATTTACATATTTTATAATTAAAAATATTTTATTCATATTTCAAGTACAAAAGAAGTCTATAAATCTCGGTAATCTGTACGGGACTAACATTTGTAGCTGTATTGTCGTTTAATATATGTTTCTAAGAACATAGATTTATAAAATAAATAAAATACCAAGTAAAACTAAAGAAAACGAAACCCGTAACTATTTTAATAAATATATATTCCCAGTACTTTTTTTCGTTCAGGCAGGCTACAATTTTAGTAGATCGGACCAAGAAATGCAGGAAAAAAATGCAAAAAGTGCAAATAATATAGTCACACATGCAAAAAATGCATTTGGTGTATTAGTCCTTGCAACTTCTGTTCTTAACAAGCAAACACGGAACAATACGCAAATTTTGTTTTACAGTCCAAACAACCACCATGCTAGCTTATGACAACAAATATTTGTGCATTTTACCGGTTTTACACAATAAAATGCAAGAAAAATGTATTTAAAATACAAAACTGTTGTTCATGGACATTAAAAATGTCCAAAAAGCAGAAATGCATTCTTCTCTTTATATATTTTGTTTAAAATGCTTGATGGTAGTCATATACTTATAGTTAAAAAGTACATTGTATATTTATACTATTGTATCCGAACAGACTGAAATTGGTAGGTCGAAAAAAATTTAAAATAAAAAATTTAAATAAAAAGGCAATGACTAAGCAAATATCTTGTTATTTGTTTGCTTCTAAAAATGTCATGTACACAAAAAAGTAAACAATACTAAAATACAAGATCTTTTGTTTATTGTTTTTTCTATCTTTTTAAATTGTCAGATATTAACAAAATTAGCTGCTGGATGAGTCCAGAAAAAAAAGTCTTGCTTCTAAGTGAAAAACCGTGACCCAATAAATAATAAATATGCCAAATTTTGTTTGTTCTTACCATTCTTATCTATTCATGTCACTCAACACAATCGCGTCTTTCTTTAAAGTTTTGGTGTAGTTTTTAAACTAAGTTTTAATCAAGTTTTAATACAATTGAAAAAGCTTATTAGCGTTTAAGATTACTTTATCATGTACGTAAATTCTTGATTATACGAAAAGAGCTGTAAACTGCACAAGAACCAACATATTTTTAGTTTCGGAAATAAAAAGGGTTTTCTTACAGATCTTAAAAAGAAAAGGTATGCCTTTATTTGTAGGTAAAAAACAATAATAATCTTAAAATGCAGGCATTTTTTTTTTCGGCATAATTTATAAACATTTTTTTTTGGTAGGTTAATTTTTAAACCTTTTTGTTTTTCGATCTAAAAACATTTTTGCCCTTTCTGACGGTCATTAATTTCTAGTCTTTTTTTTTGGCCCTGTATTTTCAGGACTTCTATCCGTCAATAAAATTAGAAAAAATTATGACATAAGCGTAATTATACTTTTAATTTGTTATAAATATAGTCCGGAAAAAAGATTTGATGACTAGTGTATAATTACGCAATTAAAAAAAACTTACTAAAATAATAATTAAGTTTTTTCTTTTTATTTTTTTAAACGATTTGGTAAAAACTTATAATAAAGCAGAAATATTTGCATCTTTATCTTCATGAAAATAATGTTTTTACTAACTATGGCAACAAATCAAGTAAAAGCGAAAAATACTAGTAGATATGTGAAAAACCAAAAATGTTTGTATAATAAAAATAAAAAAGTGTCGTGTGTACAAAACAATTTGTAATTGTTATATTGTATAGACATTTATAGCATTTACGCAATCATTTATACATATAATTTGTAAAATAAACATGCAACTATGTGGAAGCTTATTTTGTAAAAATTATCGTAATATGCACCGATTCTTTTTAAATTAATGCATTAAAACATGTAACACAACAGAATAGAGCATTTACTATATGGGCATATACTATTACGTACTGATGATTTATTTTTTTGTAATTTTTACGAAGAAAAGTATCGCAAGAAAAACAATTGTGGGATTACAAAAAAAAAACACAAATAAAATAAAAAAAGTGTTTTTTGCAGCCTTATCTCTGATTATACTCTATAAGTCTTGCAAAAGTTATTATGAAAAAAATATTGAGAATAGATATATGTTTTTATAAAAATAATATAACTTTTAAAAGACAGTCATACATATTAAAGCGCTATGAGCGTAGTTTTTTGCTTTTATGCTATTATTTTTATAGGTGAACTTGAAAGAAATGTATGTGATATATTCAACTTTCTATAATGGGGTTTATCTTTTGAACGGATTGATTAAGGCGTAAATATACTTGTGATTTAACTTTATTTACAGTGGTGAAAAAAAAACGTTTTTCCCGCTTATTTGTGTTATACTTGGTATTATTAAACACGGTATTGTTGTATGTATAAAAAAAATAAATATATCTAGAAATGCAATTTATTGATCAAACTTTTTTAAATCGTTTTAAGATTTTTTTAAATTCAATTTACTTTTTGGTTATTTTGCAACTATTTTTATTAATTTTGCTGGCTTTAAATATGTGGTGTTGCTTAAAAACAGCGGATTTTTGCATTTTTTGTATGTCACTAGTTTAAATAGTAGATTTAAAACGCCAAAATACATCTTTTCCTTTTTTAAAAAAAATCCAATTTTTGTAGTGTTATCGTAAATTAATGATTGTAATTTACACAAATTGCAATATATAATCAATAAAATGACATAATGCAAATCTAAAAAGGATTAGTGTACAAAAACCAATTTTTTTTTATTGTCAAATATGCATTTTTTAACTTTAATTAGCTAAATCTAACTTATTGTATAATAAAAAACTTGACGACTGTATTACGATTTGTCTAAGAAAACCCTTTTCAAAGCACAATGTAACGTAAATTAATTTAATATTAAAAATCAAAGATAAGGATGATAGCGGTTAAGCATGATAGCATAAAATGCATGACACGTAAATTAAAATGTAAAATATATAAAATAGTTAATTTATATATTGTCAGCATCTTCTTCTTGTATGTCCTCATTTCTCAATCCCATCAGTCTTTGTATTGCATTAAATATGTTTTATCACACTTCAAGTGAATTTTGACTCATCCATATTTTCTATAAACAGATAATACAACTTGTTTTACCTGTGTTATATTTTTGAATTGTATTATTAATCTTTTTTCTGTATCCAATGTTTTAATAGGGCATTAACTCTACATCAATTACAATGCAAATATCCTTTAGGTCCACCAGGAATTCTAACCTATAAAGACTTGTAAGATTTCAAAAGCATTCAATACTGTAGTACAGGAGTTTGCGAACATAGAATCTAGTATTAGGCATAAAATTTTTAGTTTTTTTAATATTTTCAAATGGCTTTTATACATTTTCTATATAATAACACATTGCCATCTCATCTGTTCACTAATTTATTTGCACTGTTTACATCATATCATCAGTTTATACACTTTTAGTTATCTATAATTTTTTGCTATTCTGATCTACGGCTTTCCATTATGTATATTAAGTTGCTGTTTTTATTCTCCTGCATTTGTTGTACTTTAGTACACGGTGACTCTGTTCGCTATTTTTGAGTTTTTACTTCAACTGATTTAGACCCTTGAATTCAATGCTTGATTTAGGATTTATTTTGCTTTTTTTGGTTAGACTCGTTTTTTACAATTTTTTTCTGGATCTGCACTTTCTATACATGTCAATCGATCCTTAAAAATATTCATTTAGGTAGATATTACAATCTAACTGTAATTAACTGGTTTTTTTTGGGCGTCTTATGGATAGACGGTTGTGAAATAAAATTTTTTTGCATATTTTTGTTGGTTTACATAGTTCTTAAATATGAATGCAATATTTAAGTCCCCAAGTTTTCTTATTAATATTCTTGTAACAAAAGAAACTTTTCTTCCTTGTCTTCTTGTCGATAAAAAAATAGGCAAATGATCTGTAACTTTACTTAATCTCGCTTTTCGGCCTTTATGTGTGCTTGATTTTGTTCTTTTACTTCTTCGTATTTGTTATAACTCGCACACCATCGACCTAGTTTTAATGGATAAATTTCCTTATCTTTTGCTATCTGAAATCATTCCAGCCTTTTGATATTTTATATTTTATATTTTCTAGCTTTTCTGATATTGTATATCTTTTTCTTAATGTCAGCATTAATTTGTTGCATATTCTAAAACATTCATATTGCTTAAACAAAGAAACATACGGTGGTATTAGCGGGAACATCAGCGCCAAAAATAATAATAATTATTCTTTTTCCAGGGAAATGAATTTTCCCGATACGTTTTTTTCTTTTTCTTAAAACCTTAAAAAAATCCTCAGATAATTTTTCCGGGTGTGTCCATATAGATTATTTAAAGGCACTATGCTTATATTTAAACGCGATAATTTTGTGATAAGATGTTTTTATATACAATTACCGTAAAAATATAGTTTCACAAGGACAGGTTTTGCCTTTTCACATTCCAAAATACTTTTTTTTGTTTTAAAATATACGGTTATTTTTAGAGTGACACTATTTAAATAACGACTACAATTTTCTTGCATAGAAAAGTTTTTTTATATCAGGATTCTCTTTTTATACACACGCTGTAACATTTTTTTAGTGTAATTATTTTGTAAATAAAAAAGTTCATATAGAGTTTTGTGTATTTTATAGACTTAAATTTGTTTACAGATAACTTTATCATCATATTTAGTATGATGTCGTAGACAACAACTTTTTACCATCCATAGCGATCAAGTATTTGACGTGGTATCATTTTGTTTTTTTAATATTTTCGCTAAGCGTAAAACGCAGAATTTCATTTCCAAAATGGTTAAAATACACCCTGAAGTTTTTCAAAAGCAGTTAAACTGTTCGCAAAGAGAATTAAAAGCTTTATATTATTATCTTAGGTGCAATAAGTATATTTTACACAGTTTTTATGTCAATGGATAAACATCAATTTATGCAGAAAATAAAAAAATACCACAAAAATAAAAATGTATGGACATATAATATATTTTTTTTATATCATTGGACCAGATAATCTGTAGAATAGATAATCTGCAGAATAGATAATTTACTAGTTTTATGAAACATAATACATCGTAAAATTTTGTTGTATTTCGACACTAGGGCATTTTGCTGAACACCCAAAGGCAAGCTTAGTATTATCAATTACTCCTTTCTATTCAATACTTATTACGGAAATTCCGCTTTCCGATGGGTACCTGTGAGTACCCATGTATAATAGTAAAATAATCTATGTAAGATTTAGTGAAAATATACAAAAACACAATTTTCTGCATTTTATATCTGGATATATCTATTTAACATAATGTTATTGTAGTAGTTACCGTTAGACGATAATAATGTAAACAAGGAACAAGCGGCAACCCTCTAACGGCATGCAAACCTGTTTTTTGTATCATAAAAATATTAGGCTTCGTTTACCCCGTAAATTTGCAGTCGTTGTTTTTCGTATTGATCGTTTTTTTTAATTCAAATGATTTTATCAGCCGAACAAGTAGTAACATGTATTGTATATAAGTATTATACAAGCAAAAGCTGCCAGATTTGTAATTGTAGATGTATAGCTAGCCAAATATGTAATTATCGACGTTATCACAATAGAAAAAATAGACTCAAAATATACGAACGTTACATTTGAAATCTTTTATGCTCAAGGTATCAGTTTTAGACGTTTTTGTTAAACTTTTTCTTAATCCCCATATATATAAGTGTTCAAAACGCATATGTTCATATCACATATAAATTAATTGTATTAAAAAAAAATGAATGAATGAACAAGCAAAATAACGCAACAAATTTGCACACAGGTATATAGGGGTTTCCTATCATACTCGTCGGAGTTGCAACCATTTAC
The DNA here is from genome assembly GCA_034694785.1 of Agrenia bidenticulata. Taxonomy (NCBI): domain Eukaryota; kingdom Metazoa; phylum Arthropoda; class Collembola; order Entomobryomorpha; family Isotomidae; genus Agrenia; species Agrenia bidenticulata. Next base: position 6,378 of record JAQFYM010007624.1, read on the forward strand.
GACGTTTTTGCATTCAAAGTCGACGTGCAGCAATCACCCGCGACCGTTTGCAAACATGCTCGACAATTGTGCAACCAATTTCGACGCAGTGCAATCGACCTCGTCGGTGTTGCAATCAAATTCGACGTTACGCAAGCAAACTTGTCGTTGTTGCGACCGAACTCGTCGGTGTTGCATACCAAGTCGACCATTTGGAAATAACCTCGACAAAATTGCAACCAATCTCGACAATTTATTTTTTTGCATTGTATTCAATTTTAATTATGTCTTATTTTTACAAGCCGTAATACTAAACTTTATTGGAATAAATGAAAGTTAGTAGTATTAATGGTTTTTCGTTTTTTTTCTTTAAATGAATACTAAAAATAATACATTTCTTTATTTTATGTGTTTTTGCCGTTCAACTGATACTATATACGAATTAATTTAGTATATTATCTTTGTTCAAGTATTTTCTAAGCAAAAAAAAAAGGTAAACTAAAAATACTAACAACTTTTATTATTTCAATAAAGTTTAGTATTATGGCTTAAAAAATAGGAAAAATTAAAATTTAATACAATACAAAAAAATAAATTGTCGAGATTAACTCCAATTTTGTCGAGGTTGAATGCAAATGGTCGACTTTGTATGCAACACTGACGAGTTCGGTTGCAACACCGAAGAGTTTGTTTGCGGTACGTCAAAGTTAATTGCAACACCGACGAGGTCGATTGCACTGCGTCGAAATTGGTTGCGACCATGTCGAGCATGTTTGCAAACGGTCAAGGTCGATTGCTTTACGTCGACTTTGAATGCAAATATGGCGTAAATGGTTGCAACTCCGACGAGTATGATAAGGAAGTCCTAAAAATGTAGTACGAAAAAATGCCAAACAAAGAATATCAGTTAGTTTTACGGTACTGCACTAGAAAACTGCCTTTGGTTACCCTGCATGAATTACTTAACCAGAATTTGCTCCACAAAAATAAAAAAAAATGAAATGGTCGCTTTTTTTACTTTTAACTGCATATTTTGCATATTTTTTATGTATATAGTGTGCCCTACTCATAAATGTATAAATAAAAAAATATTAAATTTTATAAATTTTTTATGTTAAAGTGTACAGAGTAATATACTTGTAAGATATTTTTTTCTTTTTACGTAGCGTTAAGAATAAATTTTGTATACAAAGTAAATAAAATTAACTAAAAAAAATGTATATATACCTTAAAAATGACCAGCCCGCGTTCAAAAGGTGTAATTTGATATGATTTTTATAGTTATAAAACATGAACCATGTTTTTATAGCGAAATAAATTATAATTTTATATATCTGGGTCAGTTAGATGAAAAAAAGGATTTAAAATCTGTTTTATACTGCAAAATAACAATTAAGCATGTTACAACGTCTTTTGTAACTGTTTTGCTGCAGGAATCAGACTATTACTAATTTCAAACAATACATTATCGACGAACCACACAAAAGTAACGCATCATTTGCAAAACACCAGTGTAGTGTAATTTGGAGTTCTAAAAAAACAAAATTATATATAGTCGAACAAATTATATACAGGCACTAAGCCAGAAAAGAAAACTATTTTAACCCCTCCCCCCCCCCCAAATCAATTTTTTTGTAAAATGAGAGGCCCCAGAAAGAAAAGTTTGTCGTAATTAATAAAATGCAAATGTAGATTTTTTTTAGGGAGTATGTAAATACTTTTACGTCAAATAATGAATCATACATTCATATTTTAAATTTTTAAAGATGAAGTAATATACTTTTTTTTGCGTTTTAGTCGCGTAGCAATGCAATTCTTTATGGCATTTAATTATCTATAAAAAAAAAAAAAGGTTTACAAATACCATTTTAACTAAATATTATGTAAAAAAATCTATTTTAAATTTTGTCGCTTTTAAAATTTTTTATTTATTGATAAAGAATATAATTAATCTTATACAAATTAAGTATTGGTGTATTTGTATGTACAAAAAAAAATGTTTGTATACAGAAACAACGTTTTAATCGTGTCTTTTAGTCTTACTGTAGATTTTAGTAGCAGGTGCACGTTTTTTTTTTGCATATTATAAAAGTTTTAATTGCAGTTTAACGCTTATGTTGCATTTTCAAAGTAAAAAAAAACTGAAAAGCGTGTAAAATGATTTTTTACGCAATATAGAAGCATGAATGAATATTCACAGTATTATAGCAAATAGCAGAATTTTTTTGATTTCTATAATTAGTTTTTGGACTAAAAAAACAGATTAATATGCTTTATACAGAATACACTAAAAAACGCATTTTAAAAAAAAGTTTTTTTTTTTTATTACAAATTATACTAAAAGTTCTTTTTTTATGTAGGATTAATTGTAAAAAATGGTCTTTTGCAAATGCAAATGAAATACAATTACAATTAAGAGATGCAGAAATATTGGTAATTAACTTGTGCGTTTTATATACAAAGTATTTTTTTATCAGTGGAAAAAACTATATTTTTGGTAAGTTTTATCCAATAATTCTCTAGAAAAAAAATGAACAAAGATTTATAACTTATATGCAAAGTATTTTTCTTGTTTTGAATGGAAAACTACAAAATGAGTTTGTTAAGTTAGAAAGGTTTTTTATAGCAAACATTTATATAAAGTTAACTACGAATAATTTAGTTTAAATGTTTTTTTTGACTTTTTATAAAAATGTATCACATGTTTTTTACTGTAATAATATAAACAAACTTTCTTTGCTTTCTAATAAATTCTACGCCTTATATATATGCAATACTAATAAATTGCAATTAACAAAGAGTGTATACTCTTTAATGCAAATCTATATTAAACAAGCCAATTAATAATCATATAAAAACAGAAATACGGCAAAATTCATATACATTAGTGCTACAAAAACGAGAAAAGCTTAAATCAATCAAAAATCTTTTATCGCCTATAAAACACACTTAACAAAACAGATAAGCAAATTTATGCCAGGAACTGGACAGTTACATTTAAAAGAAGACTAAATGCATCTTGAAAAGAAAATCGGTTGTTTTTGTAGTATCTTGAAAATTTTTTTAGTATAAATACGTGCTCAAAGCATGATAACGGCATTTATAGAAAATTTTATATATAATATTGTCGTTTCTACAAATCTAAAATATGAAATTTTTTATACTGCTATAAGAACGCATCGTTTTGTATTTTATATAGATTGACTATATAAAAAAAGTAGAGTTTCCATTTAATATTTATTTGAATGTAAATTTTTAAATATTTGTCATTTTTAATAAAAAAAAGATTTTATCAAATTAGATCTTTATCTATCGTTTGACGCCCGTCAATAGATTATTTTATTTTAGGTCCCCTAGACTAACATGGAAAACAAGGGATCACATATCTGGCAATATTTTAGAAAATGCTCAGACAATAATGAACAAGCGGTATGCAACAGTTGCCAAAAAATACCCATATAAGAACAGAGAACTTCAAATCTATAAAATCATGCATAAATACAACACGGTATTCAGTAGGGTGTCTAAATTCTCGCAAAAATTTATATCCCGGGATTTGGGATTTTAAATAATATAATCCCGGGATCCAGTACTATATCGAAACTACAACGGTATTAAAAAGATAGTAAAATATATATTTTTATAGTGGTTTAGTCTAATAAAATGCGGTTTTAGAAGACAAAGTCGAATTGAAAAAAGGCTGGGGCTTAAAAACGCCATAATTTTTGTTTATTTTCCCATAAAATTTCTTAATTTGCATTAGATGTGCTAACTTCGCATTAAAATTACTAACTGCCATACAAATC
>JAQFYM010007625.1:0-10161 GCA_034694785.1 Agrenia bidenticulata
AAAGTTGTGCGTTTTGAATTTCTAGTATTTTTATTTAATTTTACGAATTTGATGCAATTTTCTGCATACAAATTATGGTATTTAAATAGCAAATACATGTATAACGCAATTGAGCGGATGTATAAATTAATAAATCTAAAAAAAGGTTTTTTAACGGTACATTGCTTTATCCCGGGATGCATCCCGGGATCCCGGGATAGCATATTTTTTGAATTTTTAGTCCCGGGATATGAGAGTCCCTAGTCATGACACATTTTTCAGCGGAACGAGTTGTTAAGCAAGTAATAAATATATGTTCTATTGCACTTTTTAACAAGCTTGTACCTTTTTGATTTATTAGCTAATATTTTTTGTAAAAATAACTGACATATATATGTACAGATATTATTACTGTTTTAAAATCACAGCACGCTATTAAAAAAAATTATAACAAAAAAAACGTTGACCCGAGTCGAATCGACCCGGAACCCTGACCCCATGACCCGGAATTTGCAAAAAGTAAGAATTGACAGGCCAGCTACCAACTATGACTATGATCTTTAATAAAGCATTTCTTGACACAAGTCTAAACTTTAGCTGTAATTTTAGTGCAATTTTTAATGAGTATGTACTAATCTTTTACTTTTAGTAGTAATTATTTCATACTATTTAAAAATGTTTTTACAGCACGTAAATATTTTACATTACTAATTAACGCAACCATAGTTTTTAATATACCTGATGCTTTTTTAATACATGTTGAGTAAAATTTTTCTTTTAAATATTGTTTTCGTGTCGATCTATAATTTGTTTTCTAAAATTTGTAGACATAAATTAAAGCACGCTTTTCACAAGCATACAAGTGCAACAAAATGTATCATATAATTTTTGTTTATAATTTGTGTAACAACAATATACTGTTCTCCTTTTGTACAGTTTTGTAGTTTTTTTAAACAGGATTTATAGTCATTTTTACTTCAGGTATAATTTTTTTTTTCATATAACACATCTTGTGATCTTGGTCAATTGAGTCTTTCTATCGTCGTAAAGGCAACTAAATTTTGTATATAGTTTTGCAAAGGATTTATGTTTATTTTACTACAAAAAAAAATATTTTACAAATTCAATAGCAATAGTTTAATGTCTTAATCATGCGTGTCAGTATACGTTCATTGACTATAGCGAAAAAAAAGGTTATTTTATAGTGATAAATCTTAACTGATAAACAGTAAATTCGGTTTTTATAAAGGAAACTCTGCTTGCAAAAATTAAATTGATTTTTTATAGACAAAATGGCTTGTGGGATTTCAAATTTGTGATTACCTGCTTTACATACTTTTTTTTGATTTTGCAAAAGTAGGCCTATATCATTCTTACATGGGCACATTTTGCTTATGGCATTACCTCCTAATATCACGTCTTATATATATATATATTACAATATTTCTTTTGGTAATTTCATATTAGATTTTATTGCTCAGTGCATAGTTTGGGTCGCAAAAAAAAATTATTTTTAAAAAATTATTTCAAAAAAAAAAACTTTCAGTCAGCATACTAAAAAATTAATAAATGCCTCTTTGTAATACGTTGAACTGTTAAATGACAAAAATTACTAATTTAAATCTTTTAAATATAAATTTTGAAAATAGGATTTCCAAAAAAAACTACAAAAGGAATTTCTAAAACAGAGATCCATATTTAAAATAGAGATTGCGCATAAAAAAATTTGCTAGTCGATCATTGTTTTGTAAAAGTTCGTGCTATGTTTTTTTATACATTTTTTATTGGCTTACAAGCGCAAAAAAAAAATTCCGTCATATTTTAACGCCTCATACGACTACGCATAATATTTTGTATGACAACACGTCCACGTACGCCAAAAAATCATATCATTTGTAGTTACTGACGATTCAAACAATAATGTCTGCGCATTCACGTGCAAAAAGCCTGTACTAAAAAAAAGAATACTATTTTAAATAATACAAAGTTTAATTCGTTTGCGCACGAGTATTTGCGCATGTTTGCGCCACAAAAAAGTTTACCCAGAAAAAAAACTTTTTACGCATTTTAATATGTACGTATTTACAAGAAAACTAAACCCTGCCCCCCAGCTGGTTGCTAAAATGTATTTATGACAATCTATCAAGCCTGAGCAATTTCCATTGGCGTTTTCTTACATGCACTTTTTTTTGTGGTTAAAACGGTCTGACAATATGTTTAATAATAATTCGTACGTAAAAAAAAGTACACAAATGAAACAAATTTTATAAATCAAAAATGATAATTGTTACAGGTCGAATACAATTAATATTGTATAATAAAATTTTGCATTGGGTTTTTCTTTGCCATTTATAATCTTTTTTGTAAAATAGCGTATTTTTTGGAGTTATTGTGACAAAAGCAATAATTTATATAATATGCACCATAAAAAGTGTACTCTATTCCGCATCGAAAAACAACTATGCATTTTTTTAAGTGGCCTAACGTTTTTAAGTTTTTGGCTTCATGCTTTTGTAAAAAAAAGGTTTTTTCTATGATTTAAAACGATTTTAAATCTAATATATCCTTGATTAGCAATATTTAAGATGCTGAACATTAAGTATGACTAGAAGATATAGCAGTAATACACAATATACGTGGAGCACTAATGGTTTTTTATAAAATATTTTTAAAGCAATTATTTTATTTTTCTTATCTTTCTGTGTCAAAATATTTTAGGGTTGTACTTAAATTTATTTAAAAAGTTCGTGGCACCCAGTTTTTCTTTATATCCAGTGTAAAATTACGCATTTGCAACTTATTTGTAGTGTGTAATGCACTTTGTTACAGAAGAAGTAGTCTAAAAAGTAAAACTGCATTTAAAGACACATTTACGATTTTTATACAATAATAGATACATGTGCGTCGGCAATTTTTGTAAATTTGTAGATAAATTTGCATTTAAAAGCAGGTTTAAAAGTATTTAATGTATATCCGAATCCAAGGTCTGTTTTTGACGTGCTTGTTTGTTTTTTAAGGACCATAGAAATTTACAAAAAATATGCCTGAACGTGGCACAACTAAAGAAACCCAGTCGGTATATTGCATAAATATATATATAGATTTGTATACAGCTCTCGTTTTTTTGGCGCAGTCATTGCTTGGTAACAGTATCAGTATTGTAAAAGACTTGCACTTGCTTTTTAGGCAAAATTTGCAACCGATTGCAATTCTACAAAAATACTGGCGGTATCTACCAACAGCTGTAGCTTACGACCAATTTGGTTTTTTTACATTTTTGTGACTTTTATGCGTCTAGTTCGTGTATTGCAGCAATGAAAACAAACTACTTTCCCATGTTTATTTCAATTTACTGCTTATCTGGTTTATACAAAAAACCTATAAATAAAAATTGTACTATGCTTAATTATCAAAACAGGATTAACAACGAACTTATTGTGCAAAAAAAATAAATGTATGTGTTACTAATAATTTAAGCAAAATATCTATTATTTACTGTAAAAAAATTGTTTCAGGTAAGTCAGTTACAAATTTGATGTAAAAGTAGTTTAACTTGTAGATTATTGTCAATTAAAACTGAAAAGGGTTTTATTTAAAAAAGATCAACCTTTAGAGAATACATTATCATTTTTAAAAAAAAAATCTTTTTTAAAAATGATATTATTATGGCAACTGATAATATTTTTGCAAGCGTTTATATAAAAAATTAACATTGTACTATTTTTTGCTAACTTCAGCTCATTGAATTCATTAAGAACAGTATAATGCAGCAAGAAGGTTTTAAACCACTTTATATATAATGCGTTCAACAAAATAAATATTATATTTGCTTTTTAGTTTGTATTTACCTTTTTTTTTTCAGTAATGTAAAAACTTGCACGATATTCTATTATATAAGGTTTAAATACAACTATATAATTTGTCTTATCTGTACCTTAGGGACCTATAACACATATATGTGCGATTGAAACGTGCCCAAAGATAGCCTCGCACATATATGTGCAATTTTTTTATGCCGGATTTGCGTTTCCGCAAACATATGTGCGATTTTATGTGCTGGATTGGCGGACAAAACACATATATGTGCGGTTTTTTTGTCGGTTTTACGGATAAACACATATATGTGCGCCTTGTATGCTGGATTGGCAACAAAATACATGCATGTGCGAGTTTTTTTGACGGATTGGCGGAAAATCACATATATGTGCAATTTATTTTATGACTTATTAGCGGAAAAACACATATATGTGCAATTTTTTTTTGTTTCGGATTCGCGGAAAAAAACACATATATGTGCGATTTTTTTTTGTTGCAGAATTGTCAGGAAAACACATATATGTGCGATTTTCTTATGTCGGATTGGCGAAAAAACACATATATGTGCATTTTTTATAATGCCGCATCATTAAGAAAAAACACTTATATTGCATTTTTGTTCCGAATTACTAGGCAGGTCATACGCAAATGGGTCTTTCTATTCATTTATACATCTCAATAATTACTACATATATAATTTTTTAAGTTTTGATCTTATGCACATAATCGCACAGTTTTTTTAAAAAAAAGTAATGGGTTAAGAGCAGGCCGACGTCATCGACCCTAAAAAAAAATAATTTTTTGTGTTTTTGTTGCTCACTTCATATTAAAAGTAAAAGTATTAAAAAAGTTTCCAAAAAATGATGCTTTTGGTAAAACAAATCAAAATACAGCATACAGCATACAGCAGCAAGGGATATATTTTGGTTTATTCGTAAAAAACAATAAATATACTCATAAATAAAATAGAAATCCTTCGGGGTATTGCTGATAAACACACAATGAAGACAAAAAGCCAGTATAAAATAGCAAAAAACTGACTTCAAAAACAAAAATTAAGCAGTATTTTTCTATTTATTCTATCTTCCTCAGAAATAAATATATAAAATCACAAAAACTCGTTGAAAAAGCGTAATTCTATTTAAAATTTGTACATAATACTTTATAAGAGGGGAGATTTTGTTTTCATTACTAAAAAACCAATAAATATCCATAAAAATAAATTCTAAATTCTCCCGGGGGTATTATAGAGAATCACATTATGATGTAAAAAAGTAAAATAAAATAGCATATATACGACTTCAACAACATATACTAAGCATTATTTTTTATAAGCTTATTTTTGAAACTCACGTTATCTATCTTTGTAAATAAATATAAAGAAATTCAGTAAAACGTGCTTGAAAAGACTATCCTTTCAGAAATTGACAAAATAAATTTAGATAGGATAGATTTTACTTACCACAAAAAACCAATAAATATTCATATAAATAATACAAAATTTCTCCCTGGGGTATTATAGATAATCACATAATGATGTAAAAAAGTTAGTGTAAAATAGCATAAAAAAGACTTTAACAACATAAATATACCGTTTAATTTAAAATTCATTTTTTAAATTTATTCTTTTTTTCGTAAAAAAATATATAATAATCAACAAAAACTCGCTGAAAACGCTTCCATTTTATTCAGACATTGTACATTATACATTTTAAGAGTATAGATGTTGTTTTATCACTGGGTAGCAGATAATAAATAAATAATAAAATTAATATAAATATTAACTAGTTAATATGAATTGTAGCATGTTGTGGTTTTTTATATATTTTATTATGTTTTTATATTTGTGAAATGAACATGAAAATAATAAAAAACTAATTTACATCTATAACAAAATTCAAAAATAATCCATTCCGTTCACGACAAATTAAAAAAAAAGCTGTAGCGGGCTAGATTTGTGTTATTACTAGAACCCAACAAAATACCTTACAAATATTGTTCCAAATTAGATACCTATAGTTACGGCTATCAGGAACGACTTAATACGGCGCCTTAAATGAAGGGGGCAAAAGCCGCAACGAGAACATAATTAAAGGCATAATTTATAAGTAAAACAAAACAGATTTACAACACAGCATTCTGCAAATTAATATAAAAAAAAACTCTTTTACAAGTGAATGTTAAACTTTTGGTTCATTTTGCAGCGCTTTTTTCTAAACTAACATCGCCCTAACCGAACCCCTACTGACCTAACTCATAATTTTGTATATATTAAAAGCAGTCAGAGGTACTTTTGGCAGATTCTTTTTTTTTTTCTAGAAAGAATGTTACGTTTTTTTTTTCGCATTTTTATACGCGAGTTGGCCTCTTTAAGCATCATTTTGTCCCTACAGGCAAGTTTTCTGCTGCTCATTATTACCATAATCTCATAATAAATTTAAAGGGTACTGTAACCAAACATGCATACGACGTGTAAAACATAATTTAAGCATTTTTTTGCAATTAATATGCAAATTTCACAAAGATGAAAAATAAAAGAATGCGTAAAAACTTTCAAAAAAATATGTCAATGTAAATGAAAAAGGAAAAATACACTATAAAGTAATGGATCTAATTTTGTTACTAAAAACTAGTAAATACGCTAAAAAATAAAGTAAAAACGACCCATGGAATTATAAATAATCACATAAGGGTTTAAAGTGGGTGTTGAAGTACACATGAGATGCAAAAAAACAAAATTATGGTTTCTAATTTTTTTATAATTTTTTATGATCATTTCACAAACATAAAAAACATAATAAGCTTTTCAAAAAACCAAACATGCTTCAATCTATTTAAACTAGTCTATATTAATTCCATTTATTGAGTATTTACTGTTACCCAGTGATAAAACGATATCTATCCTCTACAAATTCATTATGTACAATGTCTGAATAGGATAAAGTATTTTCAGCAAGTTTTTATGAATTTTTATATATTTGATATTGGGGAAGATAGAATGAATTTAAAATAAAAAAAATAACAAAAAAATGCTTGATCTTTGTTGTTGCTGTCGTATTCATGCTTTTTTACACTTACTTTTTACATCTTTATGTGATTCTCTATAATACCCCATGAAGAATTTTTTTTTTTGTTTAGTATGGATATTTATTGGTTTTATGTAATAAAAACAAAATCTACCCTCTTAAAACGTTTTTTAACCAAATTTTACATATGATGAAGCTTTTATCGCAGGGTTTAATAGATTTATGATATATTTATTTTTGGGCGGAGACGAAATATATTTAAAAAAAAATTGCAAAAATAAGTGCTTAGTTTATGTTGTTGAAGTTGTATTAATGCAATTTACACACCTTCTTCTATACATCATTATGTGATTATCAGTAATACCCGGGGGGGGGTTTCTATTTTATTTATATAGATATATATTGTTTTCTAGTAATAAACCAAAATCACCCCCTGCATGGTGGTTGCTGTAATATGATTTTTTTTTACAGGAAAGGATCATTTTTGAAAGTTTTTTTGAATTCTTCTTTTTTTTTTAAATAAAAAAGAAGCCATAAAAAGTCACAAAAAAATATTAAATTTTTTAGGGTTGATTCTTTTTACTTGCTCTAGTAGTATCACTTTTTAAAATAAATCAGACGCTTATACGTATTCTAAAAAAATAAAATTATTATTTATGTAGAAATTTATTGTTTTGTAAAATTTTAAATAGACCCATTTGCGTATCTACTTTTGTTAGTGCTTCTGGCTTGAAAATATTATATAAGTGTTTTTTTTCTGCTGACCAGCATGATAAAAATCGCACATATATGTGTTTTCACGCCAATCCGACATACTAAAAGCGCACATATATGTGTTTTTCTACCAATCCGACATAAAAAGAATCGCACATATACGTGTTTTTCCGCTAATCCGGCATAGAAAAAAATCGCATTTATATGTGTATAGCCACGCTTCCGTCATAAAAAAACTCGTTCGTGATTGTGTTTTTCTCTCAATAAGGCATATAAAAAATCGCACATATATGTGTTTCCATTAATTCGGCATAAAAATACTGCGATATAAAGGATTTTCTGCCTACCAGCATAAAAAATAAAGCGCATATATTTGTTTATCGTTAATCCAGCACCAAATTTTATATACATATTTGAGTTTTCTGCTAATCCGGTAAAAAAAATCGCACATATATGTGGCTTCCACCAAACCGGAAGTACAAAACGCACATATATGTGTTTCTTTCGTCTTGTAAGGGTAGACACTGCGTGTTGTTTATTAGTCAACGTACATAAATTAAAATGTACCTGTGCACCCCGTGTTTTAACAAAACGGATTGCAAACACACACACCAATTTGCATTTTCGTTTTTTGGTGTTTTTTTCTCTGCATACACATATATACCATGCTATATTGCACAGATCGGCGTTCTTATTTTATTTTCAGGTTGATTTTACTATGTTTATATCGCACGCAGATCGTTGAGAACAATGTAACCGTGACTATACTTTTTAAGGTATGATATTTGTTCGTAACAGCGCAATATATATGTTTTTTGTATTGAAATGAAATTTTCTTGGCAAGCTCCGTTTTTTTAGTATAACTTTATGTTATTTGCCGTGTAAAGTTTTTTTAAATAAAATGAATATATCTAATTATAAAATTATGTAATAATCGAACATTTCTATCCAAAAGACGACTAAATAAATACACTTTTTCTAACGAGACTTTGTTTTCGTTTTCGAAACACGTTCAATAAACGCCTGTGTTTTTTAATTCGTTTGAACAAAGCATAAAATGATACAGCAGCGATTTTTTATGTGAATACAACAGAATTTGTGCTGTGATAATCTTTAATGGTGATATTAGATAAAATTAAAAGTTATGTACTTTTTTTTACAGTTTCTGCAATTATTAAAGTGTAACACGCGCGATTGAAAAAAAATTTGCATTATTCATAATTTATTTGTTTGTACGTAAAAAACCAAAAAAATCGGAATATAAACGTTTTTTATGTAGTTTTGTCACTACCAATGTATCGGCAAAATGCATTTATTCCACTGTTATCAAAACATCTTACAAAAAAAAAAAACCCCTTTAAATTTATTTAAACTGCTTGTTGTGTAATATTATATAAGACAAAACAAGAAGACAATCTACCCATCTAATATTTTTGTATGTTCTCACAAAAGATAAACATAAAAAAGACACAGTATTTAAAAAAACTATTCTAACATTATAAATTTGTCTACCGCATAGCATAAATCCTTGTAAGAATCCCTACTTCAAGTTACTTTGCAGTCTCATACATGCTACGACCATATAAGCAAACTATACGCCATGAGAAGAAAATACCACCTATGGGTACTTACCCGAATCCTACACTTTGTACGTGCTTTTATTACTTTGATACCTCAGTGGGGTAATGATAAGAAATTGGCTGCACGAGTCTGTCTCTACAGACGGCTCGGGCCTGTCGTGATATGACGCGTTGTAATCCCCTGCAAACTACAAACTTGACCTATCAGTATACGGCGCATAATGCCTTATGACAAAAAAAACGTTTCCCGAGTTACTTCTATTTGTCGGCAAATAGTTACAGTATCAACTTAGAGATGTTTGCACGCCATAATAAAAAACTTGCTCGCTTATGCAGTTCTATAGCGTGTTTATGGGTTCTGGTGTGTTATAGCTTGCTTAAGCGTAAATTTTTAAACTGAACATAAAAACCAAACTTAAAACTTAAAAACAACTGCAAAAAAATAGTAAAACTAGTAACATAAAGGGTTAAATTTTATTATAAAAAGAAAATTAGTATGGCAGCAATAATTCGTATTGTTCACGTTACTTAACAAAAAGCTCAATTTTTTTTTTTTTCAATTTGCAACTAATTCCAAAAGTAACTTCTTATTTTAAAATCCTTCACTTTTAAATAAATCTGTAAATATAAAGAAGCAATGTAATAAAAGTATGTATGTGTATAAGTTTTGCAATAAAAAAGGTGTTTAAGTATACATGTTTACATAATTTTTTTTTATGCAATATTTTTAAATTTTTTAAAATAATTTTATCACAAGAACGTATACATAAAACTCAATGTGATCATAGAATTTATATAAAAAATGTATTCACATTGATAAATTTGTTTAAATATAAAAAAACAAAATAAGTGAACTAACACGAATATAAAATTTTATTATTTTACTAATACAGTAGTGTGCGAAATTTAAGACCCAAAATTTCTTATTTTTTTCATAGTTGTTAATTTTTTAACTAAAAAGTAGCATGCTACAACAACATATTTTTAGTAAACGAACTTTTTAAATTTTTAAATTTTTTTGAAAAAAATTTCAGACAACAAAAAAA
>JAQFYM010007626.1:0-10160 GCA_034694785.1 Agrenia bidenticulata
TGACAAACAGTTTTTGACGAAAAACTGTTTTTAGAAGCTTGGGGCAAAGTTCCTGTTTCTACGCAAAAACATGTCCTGACATGTTTTTACAGCGAAAAAAACATTTAGCCTAAATTAGTATACAAACCGTTTTTCGTCAAAAACTGTTTGTTGAAAAACTGTTTTTGACCAAACCAGACACGCCATAAGTGTTTTGCCAAAATATTAATGTTTTACATAAAAAATAAAAAAACTTAATTTTTGAAAATTGTGCTTAACAATGCGAAATTAAAAGCGCACCACTATAAAGCCAACATTTAAACTTATAATTAGCCTTTTATTTTGGTCTTTTATTATATAGCAGTTAGATATATGACAGCAAAAAGACGTTTTAATTTGTTTTATAAAGTTAATAAAAAAATCGCTTACAGTGCCGACAAAGTCAAACGGAGGCAGTGGCTTACCGATGGGGGTGGCTGGGAAAATTAGCCCCCTGTTTGCGAATATTTTTACGCGCGATTATAGGGAGGGTCTTTTAATGTGCAGAGATTTTTTTTATTTTCAAATTCGATACAAAAAATTTGTATATAAATTTTTCCAAAATAAATAAAAATCATTAAAAATCAAAAAACAAATTAGTATGCCTTTACTTTTTGTAAAAAACACTGACTACAACTTGGCCTTTGAATTCCTTCGTACGTCGCTGTGCAGAGGTCGTCATGTATCATCTTAAGTAATCTTTTTAATTTCCAAATTTTACAAAAAAATGTTTTTTTGTTCCCTTTATAATCTTCTTTTGTTTTTAAGTTTAAACAACCAATAAGATTTTTTTCTTTATTTACAGTCATTTAGTAAGTTTACAAAATAGTTTTACCTATGATATGTAAATGCAGCTTTATTACTTTACAAAAGTAGAAAATAGCAGAAGAAATAACAAGAACATATATTGATATTTCTCAATTCGGTGTCATGTGATCTATCGTTACCAGTGTTTTCTGAAAGCAGGAAAAAAAGTCTATAAACTATCATGGGCGTCAGCAGGATTGTTTCCAGGAGGGGAGGGGGCAAAAAAATTAAAATGACATTTAGACAAAAAGAAAAACCTTTTTTCTAATTTGGATTATTTTTTTTATAAATTTTGAACTTTTAAATTTTTTAAGAATTTTTATTTTACTGCCTAGGGGGGGGCAAAAAAATCTTCTACCCTTAAATCAGGCGCAAAAAAATTTTCCAGGGGAGAGGCAAGTGCCCCCTCTCCTCCTGACGCCCATAAAAACTATACGAATCAAATTTTTCAATACAGCAAATTGTAAAAATTGTTTTTTTTCTGTTTTAATGTGATAGTATTTTTTTTTATATTGTACGAACCCATGTATGTGTCCAGCCAACAAAAAAGAGTTTCCGAAAAAAATCGTGTTCCAGGTTGTAGTAATACGGATTTAGTATCGTATCGAACAGTTATTTTGTAGTTTCTGCGGTGTTATCGTGTTTCTTAGTCATTTAATTATTAAAATTTTACAGATAATTTAATCCAATCATAATTGTAAGTATACTTCCCTACAGAAGTACAACAATACATGTGAATGCCCAAAACCGTGTAGAAAATACAAGAATTGTGTTTTTTTTTGCCTATTAAACGCCAGTTTTTTTGATAAAAAGCGTTCATATACATATTTTATTAGTCTGTAAAAAATTTTGACTTTATTATATTATATTTATTTTTTTACAAATTTGATACATGATCGTAAGATGTTTTTTTTGTTTGATT
Source organism: Agrenia bidenticulata (assembly GCA_034694785.1). Taxonomy (NCBI): domain Eukaryota; kingdom Metazoa; phylum Arthropoda; class Collembola; order Entomobryomorpha; family Isotomidae; genus Agrenia; species Agrenia bidenticulata. The sequence goes on from JAQFYM010007626.1 coordinate 1,748, forward strand.
TTATATATTATCCATGTTGATAATAGTATCTGAACTCTTTTTCAAATTTTTCAAATATTTTATATTTTTGCAACTATACTAATTCATGTGTAATGAACATTTTTTTTTGAAGTCTCTTTACCATACGAAATTCGTCTATCTATTATCCCCAAGTGTTGGGTAAATAACATAATTAATTTGTAAGAGGTTTTTAAAGCAATAATGCTAATTTGCGTCAAATTGAACTCATAAATTTTGATAAGTCTTAAAAAACATTTAAAATTAAACAACTTGGATATTAAATCGTTTTAGTAAAATACAATTATGTAAAACTAGGCTTTAATCTAGGTATGAACGAAATCATTATTAACAACAGTTTTTACTAAAAATAATTCACATGTATATTTATATACAGATTTGCAACACAAAAGATTTTAAAAAGAGCATAAAAAACCGTTTGATATAAACTGTTTATATTGGCGACTAAATACAGCCTTTTACTGTTTCTGGAGGTTTATTCTCGGTGTACAACGCAATGGAAATACCTGCAAAATTTTATAATGTACATGATAAATTAGTAACTCATATTTGTAATGACACATCTGCTATATTTACTAAAAAAATGTATGCAGGGCAAGTAAGGCTTTTTGTTCGTAAGGTACAATCCTAGTGCACGTGAAGTATTGGAAGCGCATTAAGTAATGCTGTTTCTAACATTTTTTTTAGCCAAACTAAATAACCCATCTTACGTTTTAACTTTTTTTGTTACTATAAGTTGTTTTTTTGTTTTCATTTTTTGTTTAAAATTATTGTTCTTTTTACGATTAAGACCATGCAAATCCAACGGTTTTGCAATTTAAATAGATCTGCGTTCTGCTTTACTAACGTATTTGTCCTAAAAAGTGGTATAAAATATGTAAAAACCACGAGTGTGCAATTTTTTATACATAAAATGGTTTGCACATATTTTATGTTATTCCAGTGAGTTACAAATACATTTTCTACTAGATCTTTACTTTTGTATAGGCAATAGTGTTTGCTTACGTGTTTGATATTTGTAAATATCTCAAATAAAGATTTTAGCAATTTAATTTTTGGTAAATATTTTTTTAAGTCGATATTAATACCGAAAAAAGCATATAAGAAAAAAAATGCATTGGTTGATTAATTTATGCTCCACGCGGTTAATTGCAAAATGGCAGACTATGTAAAAACCAGTCGATACGACTGTAAGCCTTTGCGCATTGTAGACGTCAGCAAATATTTTTTGCAACTAAGTAGAGATTGATTATATATGTACACGTTGCTTACAGTCGGGTTTATAATGTGTATGGCACAAAACATACTTGCAATTAAATTTTCGGCGTGTTCCAAAAAAAATCTCTATAGATATCTTCTCTGATAAGATGCGCCTAAAAAGTCACAATAGAGAGTCTACCGGTGAGTTGTTTTTTTCTGTTCCAAAAATAAAAAAATCTCTATATAGAATCACCGACAAAAAATCCCCATAAAAGACTCTATGGGGAAAAAAATTATTGACAAGAAAATACGTCTAGGAAAATTTAAAGTTAAAAAAAATACAATAACATATTTATAGCATATAAAATATAGAAATAACCTAAAATATTTTTAGTTTTTGTTTAAAGAATTCACTTTAGAGATTTTATCCGAAGAGAAATCATTATAGTGAAAATCTCTATAAGTTTTTTTTTGCAACACGTCTTTAATATGTATATGATCGTAAATTTTACAAATGTATACTGTGCTTAGAACTCGTCCATCCAACATACGTGCAATAAATCATACGTATACTATACGTATAATTTATGTATAAGAAAATTTACTATACGTTTAAATTGCATTCTAAATCATGTTACAGTATATAAAAAAATTTCTTTGAATTTTTTCTTGCAAATTTTAATAGTGTTTTGTTTATAAAAACAGATTATTATTTTGGACAAACGGTAGAAGAGTTTCCTCGTATAAATAAGTTCGTCTATATGCAGGCCTCTACCAATTAGGAGAAATATGATTTTTCTCTAATTTTCCTAAAATAAGATTGTTCAAAAACAAGAATTTCTCCTAATTTAAACAAATAAATATGGTATATAAACACAATTATAGCAAAAAATACATGTTTTTTAGTGTTTTCTGTTGTCTATTGCTTTTCCATTAACGTTAACAAATAATAATAAATCCTGGGATGTGTTACAATACAATAGGATTGTACAAAACTAATTAATTAGAGACTTTTTTACAGACTACATATTAAATATATTTTGGATTACTTATGTGTGTATGTTACTACTAATATTTTGCATTAGTTCTTTAATTTTTATGTTTATTGCAGTACTTCTAGCGCAGCCAATATACAATGACAAGAATCGATTCAAAAATCTATAATAAGAGTTTGCAAAAGATCGTTTGTTTGCATAGTATTATTGGTTATTTTTGTCCTAATACTTGGAAATTTGTTTTCAGTACGAAACTATGTATATGCTGTAGATAATAACAGCTAGTATTTCTGCTGTTGCTTAAGAAATCCAAATATTAGTTTTACGATATTAAAGTATGATATAGTGATTTATTACGTATTGTAAAGCCTTGAATAATGATTTTCCGTAGCGAAGTACAAGTCTTTTTTGTAATTTTACCACATTTCTCCTAATTCTTCTATTTTAAGTATTGAAAATGTATGTTTTTCTCCTAATTAAGCCAAATTAGGAACATTAGAAGACTCTCCTATTTAGTAGAGGCCTGTCTATATGCCTTTAAACTATATATTTTTGTATTTCAATATCAGTTAAAACAAAAAAAATAAAGACAAATCGGCAAAGTATTATCCATATAGTTTACAAGCCTATTTATTGTGCAAAACAAACCATATGTATACAAAGTTCTAGGCCAAATGATATTACTAGTATTTACGACATTTAAATTCAAATAAATCATACAATTATATCAACAAAAAACTAGTTGGAAAAAATATTATTAAAAAGAAAATTTGACCTCGTCTTTTCGATTGTTTCTGAATGGTACGGTAATTTAGATAAAATTGTAATAAAATCTATTTTAGTAAAAGAAAATGTTGAATTTGTACAAAAACAACGTAATTTGAGTTAATATGATAATTTTATATATCTAAATTGTTATATGCGCAATATGTTACATTTTTTATATAGCTTTACTATACCTAAATTTATCGTACTATACGTAACATTTTAACACTATTCGTATAGGAAAAAAATAAACGGTAAAAATTCGAGCCCTAACTGTGCTACACCAAGCATTATTACACGCTTTTATTTATAATTTTGGCGCAAAAAAATCCGTGTATAGCTCAAACTTGAAATATTGCAATATTGTGCACAAAAATTTAACTGGATTTGTTCGTAAGTGGATTATTTATAGTCAAAAATAACAGCAAAGCCGATTTCCACATTTATTTTTTACATGTTGTACATAAAATAACAACGCAGTAAAAGTTACAAATTTTATGATCAGCGTCTGTTTGTATATGCGCGGTGGCTTGACTTGTTTGAAACCAGCAATCATTTATTTGAGCGAACTGAATGCGGTTACGTTTGAACGTAAATGCCTCAAAATATGTTTCGTCGAATGGAAACCTATATTCGCGCATTTTTAGCGTTAGTAAACATATCTGCAAGTAGAAAATTATTTTTTATAATAAAAGTCCATATAGTTTTTGTAAGTGGAAATAAAAAATATTTTATTTGCTTATTGTAGTATATATTTGATTTGACCCAGCTCTTGTAACCAATAAATTTAAATGCACATAAATATATAGAATTGTTATTGGACAAGAGCCAACCCGTGCATTTTTATTGCAAATTTCTGTGTGTTTTAACATACATGGTCTGGTAGTAAAACATAAAAAATATAAAACTATACTTTGTTTGCTTTTAATAAAGTATTTAAGAACAAACAGCACTGCGTTTATCATATAAAGCATAAAACTGTGCAAATAAAAAAAAAAACACAAATATGCATTACGAGACTTATAAAAAAGCAGCCACAAAGTAAATTTGTATTTGTATTTATCTTTATATTAAAATTAAACCACGTTTTAAAACAGAGAATTATATGTTTTTGGTTATAGCAGCTAAAGTTAAACTGACCTTTTCACGTTTTTTGTGACCTGCTAAATAAGTTAATTTGTAAGAAACATTTGAATACTAAGTTATAATTTACTCCCAGTGATTTTGTGAATAAAACAGAAATTTTTGATCATACAACTTCGTATACTTTCAATACTTATTCGGTCTTTATATATTTTACATCATTATTTTGTTTTTTAAACAAAGGAATTCACTTATTTCCCGCATTAAGCACGACGTTGATTTACAGGGTTTCCAACCAGCCCAGCTTTAATCGAACAAATTTTCAAAAGTGTTGGTATAAAAATCACACTAAAAAATTTAAGCCTTCGTTTTCTGATGTTGTTGGCAAATCAAAACGTCTTAATATTATACTATAAACTTAGAAAAAGATGCAGTTTTTTTTTGATTAAGATCTTACAATAAAAAAAAGTATAGATATAAGAAAGTTTAGTTTTTCTGGATATTTTTTTACAAAATATGTACTTAAAATAAATTAAAAATGAGCAAGACATTTTACGGACATTAAAATCTTGAAATCACAAATACAAAAGGTAGATTTACGGTTGATATACATTTTTGCAACAAGTTTTTAAACAATCACGTGACAATAGTTTATTTGGGTTCGTCATTGTTGCAACTAAAGACACGTATGAAAAGAAGTACAAAAAAATAACATAAATTGCAGAACAAAATGTGAAGATTGAACCGTTTTGTATCTTCCAAAAAAAACAAAAAATTTTACTTATACATATACGTTTGATATTTTAAGGAGCAATGTAAGCGCAAAGAGAAAAACAAAATAACCGGTTTCATAAATATGCATTGAATACACCAGAAAGATCGGCATGAAATTTTTTTATACCTAAGAAATACGCACTTGCAGTAATATGGGGCAAATATGGTTTTACGATTAACATTTATCGAATAAAAATATTTCATGAAAACATAACAAAGAGCATAACCATGTATTTGAAATGATAATTGCAAAAACAACAAAATTGCAGATAAGTTACTAAAAAATGACATATGATGGTAATAATACATATAAAAACCGAAAAAAAACTCAAATTTCTTTACTCGTAGGATCATTGGAAAAATATGTATTGTTATACGTTAAACATTGACAGTATGTTTTTGTGTACTCGTAAGCATAGGAGATAAAATAAAAAGTAATTTTTTATCATGTCTTAGTCAATAACATTTTTTATGGTACTCGAAAAATTTTAAAACAATATTAAAACAACCAAAGCCACAATGAAAAAGTCAAATAACCCTGACGCTATACTAATCAGCAAATATCTACGTTGTAAAACGAGTTAAAGCGACAAAAAACACACCCGAGTATAAAGAAAAAAACGACAGGGATTTTTAATATACTCTTAGATGTTACGGAAACAATAGTGTACATACCGCATGTAACAAAATGTGGCAACACACTGAAACGCACATAAATTATCAAAGAAGAAATACACTTTGTCAATTGTTTTTCTAAAAAAATCCTTACGTTTTCTAGAGAAAAAACTGACAGACGGATTATCATAAGTTGTGCAATAAAAAGTAATATTCTTATAGTATAAAGCCAGATGATCTACGAAAATGCATCTACTACTAAAACTACTGTAATACGAAGCTTTTGGATGGAATGTAAAAGAACGGATTGATTTGCTATTGTTTCGCAGTAAGCGGAAATACAACAGGGAAAGAAACATGTTGTAAGGCATGTTCCAGGTCACAACAACACAGAAACAAGCCAGGAAAAAAAAATTATTGTAAAACAATATGTGATATAGGGTTTAGTTCTCATCAATCCAAAAAAACACAAATATACTTTTTTTTGAATCAACTAGATCTACTGCCGCAAACGACTATATCCTTTTTTGCAATGCATGTGCGAAAAAATTTTTTGACTCTTAAATTGTCCATAATATATAACAAAAAGTAAAAACTATACTGTTTTTACTTACACAAAAAAATCATGGCCCATTTACAAGAGTATCCCTCTGGAGTAAAACATGCCTATGGCTATGCATAGGCCTATGATATGATATAACACATTATGCCAATACCATAAAGTCAATTTCATTTAGTAAGACTATATTATAAATTTTTACGGTAATATAGAATCGACGAATGGATAAAGTGTTAGTAACATGTACAATTTTAAATATACATGCACAAAAACAATTTTGTAGAGTGTAATTGCATTTCGTCAATCTTTTTTATGTTCTTTTTGTATTCCATAAGCCAGGGGCTCACAATTGTGATCTTTTAGATCATTTTATTTTTTATACCTTCAAATCAGTGGTGCTATTCAAAAAGGGGCCATGAAGAGGGGGGGAGTAGGACCCCCTGGCATATTTTCAGGTGTCTAATCCTTATGTTTTTTTTGCCCAATAGAAATGTTATAATGTCTTGAAATAAAAAAGAAAATAAAAAAACAAATTTCAATTAGGTTTTTATATAAAAAATTACAGTGGTGTAAAATGAAACGAGCAGGTTTTGCAGTTTTCATGTTTTTGTTTATATAAAAACGATAAAAAATTAAAGAAAATACATTATAGAAAGGTTTTTAATATAACGAAAACTATTGCACACTATTTAAAGCAATTGCTGCAACGTTAAAACTTTCTGTTGCGATGCAAGATTTTTGCAAAAACTGAGAAGAATAAAAACATAAAAGCTAGTAATTTAAAGTTTTCAGAATCCTATTAAAAAAAAAGCTAACAGAAAAAGTTTTTGGGAATGTGAATTGAAAATAGTAAAAAAAAAAAAGAGAATTGTAACGGTTTAAAGTTTTTTGTTACACAAAACATTTATTAAGATTTCCTAGTATTTTAGCCATCTATATTTCGTAAGTCTACGTTTTAAGAAATTCTCACTTTTTATAAATAACCTTTAATAACATCCAGTGACTTTGATACTACATAATATCCATTTAAAAACAACAAAATTTAATATTTCGACTGATTTAGGGTTCATTCCAGTTTTACCCATGGGAATTATACCTATGGGATATTTACCTATGGTATTTTTCCCATAGTAATTTTACCATAGGAAATTACCATAGAAACTTTTACCATAGGACATATTTTACCCATTGTAGCCTATCATGGACAAAAATTTACCATAGGTAAACAAGATTTACCATAGGTAAACAAGATTTGGAATCGTAGGTAAAAAATACCATGGTAAGTTTTTAATTTTGGAATCGTGGGTAAAATACCTATGGATAAAATTTTTACTATGGTAATTTGTCCCTTATTATTTTAGGGGTAAAAATGTCCTATGGGTAAATTATGGAAAGTACCCTTAATCTCTTAACACTAGTGATTCTTGTTTCCTAAGCGCGCACTAAAAGTCTTTTTGAAATTACGATTTTTTTGAGCTGAAAATACGATAACTCTTTTCATATGCCGTAAATGCATTTATATAATCATTTATTTACGATAAAATTAAATATACTGACACTTTGCAAATTTTCTTAATATAAACATTGGTGTTTATATTTTTTTATACGTATTTGAACGAAGGCTGATATAGTTCGCTTAATAACTTTAACACAGATAAAACAGCTGTGTGTTGATAATTGGATTTTTTATCAAACCATTTCTTTCAATAGTTTTATAAAAATGTAAATAGTATGCTTTCTGATTTTTTGTTCGAGATAATAGTTTGATCTCATGAAATAATTTCCAAACATTATTTATACTTAAAGGCAATGCATTTGAAATCATAAATATCTATTTTTCTATTTTCTATCTTTTTTGCTTTTTTTATTCTTATTCTAAATTATTATATTTTCTGTTAGTTTTAGGCATATTACAAAGTTTTCTTATAAATTGGAATATATATATAATTTTAACAAAATATAGTGGTCTTTTTAAAATTTGTCTTGCATACTAACAGTTAATACTAAGTTTAAGAACACTCTAATTTTTTTTTGGTATTAAAAAAAGTGAGTAAGTGATTAAAGTGATTATTATTTAAACTAAGAATAAACAGCCCGTATAATTTTAAATATACGTTTTTGATGATCGCAAAATTAAAGTTTAAATAAAGTGCGTGCCGATACACACGTTTTCAGTTTTCTTTTTGTCTATTTCTCGTGTTATTCATAACTATGTTCTCCGGAAAAAAGGCCTTGTTTATTATCAGTAATACAAAATATAAAACATTTTTGACAGGATGAAATTATTTTCGAATAATTTTTATAATAAAATAAATCTAAAATCGCGAAAGATAAACAATGTTTGTATATATAGGGAATATACATAGAATAAAGTTATAGAAAGTAGTTCTGATTTAATTCTTGT
>JAQFYM010007627.1:0-10160 GCA_034694785.1 Agrenia bidenticulata
GATGATATTTTTCAAAAAATCTTTCAATGTCTCTATTATAATTTGATTACCATTATTAGATTTATCAGTCTTTTCGAAATTTTTACAAAATGCCCAAATATCTTTATGATTGAACTCGAGCCACAGTTTTATAGTCTCATGTAATTCAATATTAAAGATTTTATATATTTTAAAGTTTTGATCACCTCCTTGCATTTTGCGATTTATGTTATTAAGAAAAATGTACAAATCAATTAAAAAGGTAATTTTACAGTAAAAAAACTCTGTCTTGAAGCATATCCCCGTTTGTAATCATATTCATATTACTAAAAAATTTTTTATATAGTCATATTTTAAATGCCCGTTCTAACGTATTACCACTGCTTAACCATCGTACTTCAATTAGATAAACCAGCCCAGGTATATCTTTATCATCGCTTTTCTTGCAAATTTCTCAAATTTTCATTTTTATTTCATAGGCGATTTCTTTATAAACTTTTTTTTTATATAAAAGATACTAAATGTATTTGTCAAATCTGTTTTTGGGCATTTTGCATTGTATGCTTGAATATGAATATAACAAGGTCCATGCATTTTTTGTAGATTGTTTCTACGAAATTCAGTAAAAAACTATTTTTCTTTGCAATTATTACAGACGCTGAATAGGTGCACAAACTAATAATTGAATCATAATTAATATCATTAAGTGCCAAATACTCGTCTATAACAGCAAAAATATCAATCGATCTTGTTCGCAGTTTTAGTTTGTATAAAATAAAAACTCTTCGACAATGCCAGTTATATTTATATATCGGACAACACAAATGTGCTGCGAAAGTCTACCTTTATCCGTAATTTCGTTTAGCTGAGGGGAAATGCAAGAAAAATTCTTTATCCGTGTCAAAATATTTTTCTTAAAATTTTTTGAAATGTTAGTTGCACATTTCTTTATTTTATTTACATTTAATGATAAATTGTCAATTTTCTTCATTTTCTTATGCCTTACAAAGTCTTTATCACGGTTTTCAATATGGGCAAACAAAATTGGTTTCGATATTATGTGGATATCCATTTAAAACAATTGTATGTGCAAGTTTGTGATCAATAAATTCATATTCATATTCCTATAATTCAATGGTTAATTCACTCTGGTAATCTACAGGACTTGTTTTACTATATGAGTCAGTAGATATTGGGTATTTAAGTTGTAGGTATTCTCTTGCAAATCATATAAAAAATTTTTGAGTATCTGAATTTTTTGATTTTGTAGAATTTCAAACAATGCACCTGTATTTTCGTTTTTAGCAAAAATGAAGCAGTAAATTGTTTTTCGCACTCTAAACAATAGGGAAAGTGTATGGTTTTCTCATTTATAAAATACAATTCGAAAAGTAAGTTTTCTTATCTATAGTATCGGTTTGTGATTGTTGCTGGACTATTCTGGTATTCAGCAATTTTAAAACTTGTTCTTATAATCTTTTAGATGTATTTATGTCTTCATCAAATGCCATTTTTGATCTTTTTAGGGGCTCAGAAAAAAAAGATCAAAGATTCATTTTGTACGGCCCTGCTCTAGTTCCAAAAACGAAAAAGGTATATAAAAAGATCCAAACCTAAATGGTTAATAATTATAAAAAAAAAACAGAAAACTTCATAAAAAGTAGCGGTTCAATTGCGTTACGTCTCAAATAGTTTTTCGCTTTCTTTTTTTGGACTTTTTTTTGGAACTAAAAAATTAGGCTTTTTTAAGATTTAGCTCGGTAATTTAGGCCCATCGTTTTGGTGTTTTTTGATTCTACTTTTTTAGAGATAAAAACTTAACTAAAAACACCATGTGTGCGTATATAAAAACCAAAATGAAACATCTTGTATTTTATCAAAAAAAGGGTTAGCATCAGTTGCTCTTTATTTTGCAATTTTACTGCAAGCAAAATTAAACAAAAAAAGGCAAAACACGCCTACTGCACAAATCTCTACAGAAAATCGAGTTGACGTAAACGTAAGTTCTGACAAGTTTTTTTGGATACCAATATTTGATACACAAAGAGATGTTTATAAAACTTGTACTTTTTATACTTTGCCAATTTCACGCTTAAGTATGATTATGTATGGTAAATATTTTTTTTAGTATTCTTGTTTTGTTTCGAGATTTCAGACATCTCAAAACTTTTTCAACTTTACCTTTCTGGGACCGCAAAAAGAATATTTGGATTTGCATCGTAGAATAGCTGATAACCTAAAATATCCATTATGCTTTTTTATTTTTTTTTATTTGTTATTTATAATAATTCTTCACGGTTTTTTTTTGCACCATTTTAGTTTTTTTTATCTCCGCAAATTTAGTTTGTCATAAAAAAACATAGCTGGTTCTTAGAAGAGACAAAAGAAACTTTTTTGTAGGAAAAAAAAACACTATAAAAACTTTTTTTTTTGTGCGGGGTCTCATATTTTAATATTCACACTGCATATTACAAGAGAAAAATGAATAAATTTTCAACTAAAAACTTTAAAGAATACTACATTTTTAATTCGTGTCTACTGTTGTAGTTATGCAAGTATATGCTTATAATTTTTGTTGCCATAAACTGCATTTTATTTCTAATTTTTTTTCATTAAACAAAGTTATTCTATGGCAACTCATTAAACGCGAAAAAATACAAAAAAGTAGAGTATTGGAAATTTAAACTTATACCAGCACAATTAAAATTCATGTGTTACTGATTTCTAGTTCGGAGCAAGAGTATACAATGCATGCAAAATTCATAGTACATTATAAACATTATTGGTGTTTTTATATAGTGCCTGATCTTTTAAAACACGTTAAATGTGGAAATCTCCATATGTGTAGAAATGTTGTAAAAATTTTGCGATCTTAATTTTAACAGATACAAATCAGGTAATACAGAAAAATAAAGGTGTTTTGTATTTAGTATTGTATAAAATCTAACTCTTTTACGCATGCCAAAAATACACCGCTGGTGAATTTTTTGTTCTTGGGGTTCATTACCAGGGATGGGCTGATTCTAGCTTTTATAAATCTGTGGTATATTATCGAGAATATTCTCGGTAACGGTAATGATTTAGAATAATCTTTTGAAACTATTTTTCTTTACAATGAATTTTATCTGGGATAAAATCACAAAAGATTATACAAAAAAAAACAAAAAATATATTAATTTGATATATAAGCGTAATAATCGCTATTTTTATTAGTACTTAGATATTTATAGCATTATTATAAAATATTCTGTAGTTTTTGTATTGTAAAACATGTCAAACTAAGGGCGTGTCTGCTTCGCATAATTGTGCTTTTTTGAGCTGCTCATTTATGACGTGTAAACGATCCTGTTCATCGGAATTTTTTTCGTGTCGTTTTCGACGACAAAAAACGTTTTTGCAGAAACAGTAATGATCAAAACGATCAATAAAGATTAAGCGTGTCGTTTTCAATATCTTAAAACGTTGGTTGCGCATGTTTGTATGTACTTGTCACTTTTATGAACTAGAGTGTCTTTTTCGCTTCTAAAAATAATGTTTATGACAATAAATACGACGTCAGAAACACTTTTAACCATGTGTCCTCATTCGTGGGGCACGGTTCCAGAAACATTCTTTTACATGTATATGAGCACTTAGAATTTAAAGAAAAGAATAACAGTAATAAAATACCAAGAAGAAGTATGTAGTAAAAAATAAAAATAAATTAGGTGAAACAAGGCTATAAACACTTTGTTTGTGTATTTCGTAAATAAATTAGATTATCTTCTAATTTTCATATTTTTACTAATATATAAACGTAAGCGTGTAAAGTAAAAAAGAAACAGGGTTAAACATAAATTGTCCCAATTAAATCTAAAAAATATGTACTAAAAATAGAAAAATGCAATGCTTCTAAACTCTTGGTCAATATCCTAAAAGAACAAACAGATTTTTTACATGTTCAGAATTAATAGCTTTTTTTGGGCTAAGATCTACTTAATAGCTTCGTTTCTATTGATTTTTAAATCATTTAATTTCTAATAAATTTAATATTAATTTACAATTTTAGTATAAAAAGTTGCTTTATTCGTTTCATGGTTTTTTTTTTGTTTTGTAGAAATTTTATTAAAAATGACGTGGATTATTTTATGTTACAGACTTTTGACTGTATAAGTTTTTGTTTAAATTTTAGAAATACTAACAACGTTAGTTAAAACTCCTTTCAGTACAAGTATCTACATTGACACATTTTCTGGTTATGATAAAACCCTAGTTTTTCTTATAATAACAAGGAATTTATCCCTAAAGAATTTAATAATATTGGTATTTTTTTTTGTAAGTGCTAAAACGATTTTTATCATTTTTATTCGAACACGATCATTTTTCTTTTTCGGAAAAACGACACGCATGTTTATTGACGTAAAAACGTTTACATAAAAGCAGCAAAAAATACACAAACGTTTGTGGCGTGAAACACTTTTGATCATTAACATAAGCACCCGTTTGAATTAGACAGACCCTAAGATTTTTTGTTTTAGGGCAACGAAGGCAAATTGTTTTTCTATTAATTTTAAGTTTCACTATTATGATTAATAAGACAAAGTAATATAAAAACTTTGTTTGTAATATATAATGCCAGTAAAATATATACCTCGTAAAGTGATTTGGCTTTGCAAATGGTTTTTACTATTAAATTATGTGTCTAGGATTTTGAAAGTAAGCCTAAATACAGAACCAAAAGATGTGTATATTGATCAACTATATGACATGACTGTAAATGCTGTTTGATCAAGTACCATCCATTAATTCACATTGTGTTTATATTTAATGGGTGTGTCAAATGAACTGTTATGAAATCTTAAATTTATACTAAAAAAATAGTAGATTTTTATTTGAAGAGCATCATGCTTTTTTAAAAGAATAATAATGTTACAATAAAACAACAGTTATTTGTAACCATATAGTTTATTGCAGTATGTTAGTTACGGTCTATGTATCGCTCTCCGAAAACATCGTGTATACGAATATGCACTATATTTTCTTTTATAATACCGCAGACAAACAATCTATTTACAGATTATTTTTTAAAAACGTAATTATTGCGTACATAAATATCTGGAAATTTATTTTACGGATTTTTTACAATATAATTGTGATAAAATCCGCGCCTTCTAAACTTTTATTATAAACTTTATGTGTAAAAGTCAGTAAAACTGTAAAAAAAATTGTTTACACAGATATTATTGTAATATACAGGTTTGTAAAATAATATCATTATTTTTATTATTGTAAAAACTAGTATTTAGATAGTATTTTTGAAAATATTAAAACCAGGAAACAAAGGTTTGTTAGTATTAAAGGTAAAATAAATTGTTTTTGTTTGGGTTACATACTTTCGAAAGATTTTAATCTTTGTTTTCAATTGTATAAAATCGGTTTTTTTATTTTTTGCAAAATTAAAACTTTTTGTTAAGCACGAAAAAAAGCCAGCTTAAATTTGTATCTTTTAGATAGTCCATTACTTACGAGTCGTATACGGTAATGTGAGGAAACACAGAATTGAAAAAAAATGTAACACTCATCCTTTTCTTACAGTGTAAACTTACACATGAACTGTTCCTTTAACCTGCAAATAGTAAAATATTAGTTTTATGTAGTACATATTGGTTTCGTTGGCTATTTTATGGACTTAAAAAAATAAGAAATCAAAAAGAAAATTACCAAATGGTAATTTCTAAAATCAAGGGGCGAAAATATTTTTTGGTAATTCTAAAACAAAATACCAATATTTCCATGCCCATTCTGTTCATTACTCGTTTTATATTTTTTGTGGTAGCAAGCTTAAAGGATTTTTGTAGAAAAAACATAGCACTTTTATGAAATTATAGCTGGACTTTTTTGGCAAGAAATTGGTTTTTTTTGCGGAAAAAAAATTTTATTACTATATAAAACTTCTTTTTGTTTTGTTTCTATTTGTAAAGTAGGTATTGCTTAAAAACATGCAAAAAAAAAATTATAATTTTTTATGCATTTATTTTGCGATAAAAAAATATCTATGGATGTTTTATTTTTTATCTGTTGTTTTTTTTGAACTATTCTTGAAAATTTTTTTTGGTCTTTTAGCCATTAGATGCAGTATATTGGAAAAACATAATTCATGTATACATGTTGGTAAAGAATGTATTATTAAAACAATATATGTAACAAAAACTAAAATAATAAAGTAAATCAATGGCATTTAAGCTTTAGTAAGAACCAAAATCGGTTAATGTAGATCCTGCTATAGTATTCTTATTTCGGCATCAAATAGTACAATAAAATATTTGTGTGCACTAATGTCACAAGAGTCATTTTTGCGTGAGATAAAACACATGCGTGTTAGAGATATGATAGCAATGACTATATGTCTACATGTCAGATAAAAAATAGGTTTATAGTATAAACAGAAAAGAGAATAAATCAAATAGGAAAGTAAAAAATATGGTTTTTAAATAAAAAGACCAAAATTTTGCCTTTTTTTTACATACAACAAGTACACACTATATTTTATATACACATTAGTTATTGTAACATATTTTTTTTGTTTTTTTCAAAATCTACTAGTAGTTTTTTTAGTATAAACTCCATCATTGTATGAAAACAAATTATATTTATGCTGCTTCCAGTAAACTACTAAAAAATATGCGTAGATTTTGTAATCTGTATTAATTGGACTAGTGGTTCAGCTTTCTTTCTTGAAAAAAAAAAATTAATCATTTATTCTTGGTAACAGTAAAAAAAATGTAGCTAAAACGTAAGTTTATATATAAGGTATATTGCAAGGGTACAAATGCGTGTATTTTTTTTATTTCTTATTATTTTAATTATAATAAAAAAAAAGCTGTTTAAAAAGTATAAAAATTATAAAAACAAATGATTAAAGAAGTAGATTTTATTTTCAAACATCATGTTGTGTTTTTCTTTGTTTAAGACAGTTTTGATAGTTTTCTAGACAGGACACAGAATAACCTCTAAACTTTTGTAGTTTGTGGCGTTTTCCCGACAATAATTTTCGTTTTTGCTGACAATAATTACTTTTATTTGTCTAATTTTAATTGTTTAATTTTATTAGATTTAATCGATATTTATAGCCTTTAGTATTTTCTGATCTAATATTTTGTAAGACTAATTGTTGTTGTTCTTTTACTTTTAAACCTACACTACTTTATATTTAAAAATTTTGACTTCTAAAATAACACAATTTTTTTCACGGAAAGGCGTAAGACAATTTTACCCGCGAATCTTTTTTTTTTACACTTTTTTTCTAATCACAAGAAACAGTCTAATAATACAAAAATCCATTGAACTCAGTATTAAATTTTACAGACTTCAAAAATCTATAATGCAATAACTTATGTAAAAATGTTTATACATGAATTTTCTTTTATGTATTTTTTGTGAATTCCTTTTATAATTATGGTATTACTAGGGCCGTATTAGCATTTTAAGTAAAAAAAAGGTATAAGTGTAGTTTTTGTAAAATAAAAAATCAATATATGGGGTGATTACATATCAAAGTATACTTCAGTAAATAGAATATTTAAAAAACTACCATTTCGTGCAAATTTTAGTTATTTTTTTCTCAGAAAAGAATTATTATTTTACAAACTAACGTGGCAAAAAAGTTTTCACATAAAGAAACTAGATTATATGCATATATACTTATTATTTTATATGTCAATTTTAGTAAAACCAAGTAAAAATAAATTAAATGCTTTATAATATTTTACATCTCGTTTAAAGACTAATTATTGTGCACTGTAACCAGGGACTCTATAAAGTAATGGCACTTTCCCATAATGAAAATATTCATATGGCTAATTTTGGGCAAAATTATTTCATATTTCATCGATATTTTTGTGCTATAAACTTCTATCGGCTTTGATTTGCAAAGTGTTTTTACCCAAAATTAGAATAATTTAATTTTGCTAGATATCTTTAATTTGACTTACTTGGGAGTACATATGCGTAAGAAAATCGATTTAGAATGGTTGTTGCGATATATAAGCTTCAATAAAAAGTATTAAAAATCAAATATAAATTTAATAAAAAGTTGTAAAAATAAACTTGATATTTTTAGACCCAGCGGTTCCGAATATGGTATGGCCATAATATGGAAAGCGGCTTTTTTATTTTTCCCCATAATGGCCATTATGGTAAAATATGGGAGGCTAAAAAATTTCAATCATATCATGTTTATTCTCCGATAAAAACTTAAATATCAAGTTTTTTGTTTAAAATAAGATCAGTAATAGCCTTAAAGTAAACACTTTTTGGCTATTTTGTATATTTAAAAATATTTTCAAACAATATTGGTTTTGTTTCGCTAAGATTAAATTATTGATTTCTAACAAAATTTAAAGACATTTTTTCAAAATGCAAGATATACTTAGGAACAGAAGATAAAGGTTTTTCGACAGTTGAGATAGAAAAAGAGACAATTTTTTTTTGAAGTTTTTTGGATCAGGTGTAAATTAAAAACATTTGTTTAGTATCTTTGGTTTTTTTAATATTATGAACCACAAATCCCATCTAGGCCTTTCAATCCGTTTTCTCAAGAGCCGGATCCCGTTCCTATACGGATCATTTTTTTTATTAATTTTTGGATCATTGATCCGATCATGATCCGTTTCAAAAAAATCTACACAAAAAATAATATTTTTTTTTTGCATGCTAATCAGCATATTTGCTCCTTTTTGTATTATAAAAATTACACTAGATGCTAGAAAGATATATTTTTACGCATTTTAGTTTGTTATTTTATATAAAATATATCTTTACCCTTTTTTTTTAGTTAAAGTACAAAAAATAAGGCAATTAATGTTCATTTGCATTCTTATCGTACAGTTAAGAACAGAAAATCGTACTTAATAAAAATTTTGCAGTAGAAGTAATTGTTTTCAATGCAAAAAAAAAATCTTGAAATTAAGGAATAACATTTTTTATAAATTAAAAAAATATATTATAAATTTTTTTATTGAATTTTTTTTGATTTTTAAATGATCCAAATGATCCAAATGATCCGGATTATGATCCGGATACTGATCCGATCATTTTTTTTTCAATGATCCAAAAAAAAGATCAATGATCTTTTGAGCCGGGTCGAAAGGCCTAATCCCATCTCTCCAAGGTAAAAATAATTTAAGTACATTTCTCAAAAGTTCATATACATAGGGGGGGTAAAAATATGAATCCATTATGGTAACATAAATCCCCCATTATGGCCATATAAATATGGCCATATGGAAAGCGGCTTTTTTTTGAAACCGCTGTTAACAAGTATGCGAATTCTATAAACAGAAGCAGGATCATGCGTTTTTTCTTACTTTTAAGGACTGAATAGACCTAGGGATCGTAATCCCAGGAATTGGGATTATTGTAAATCATTCTTTTAGGGATTAAAACGCTTTTATATCCACAGAATATTAAGTGAAAGGATTATACAAGATTAAAGATTATTTAAATGCATTATTGTATCACTTTATAAAGACACCGTAGACAGTATATTTTTTAGCATTCGAGTATATTTTTATAGCTATTTTTGGTTTTACATATATATACTACCCATTTTTATTAGAAAAAATAGTTACTTTTTGTAAATATGTATATTTTTAGGATATTGGACTCAGCGCATAAGTGCATAAGTATATTTGCACTTTAATTTTACAATGAAAGTGCGCATTTTTAAATTATGTATATGAATTTGGACGTCTATTTTCTTGAAATTAAAAGAGATAAAAATTTTAAAAGATGATCTTCTAAAATAAATAATATAGCTATTTTTGGTCATAAGACTAAAGTTAAACTCTTTAGGCCTAATTTCTACCCATATTATATAACAATCGAACAACGATCGACGTCAACGAACTATATAAAATCTTTTATGCATTCTAAATGGCTATCGGATGATAGCTGCCAAACTTATTGATAATACTGAGAAAAACGAGCGTATAAAATTACTATGCCCTGCAATACAAGTGTATTTTAGCCTGTATTGTTTAGCTAAAAATAATCCAGAATAATCCCAGAAATTCCCGAGCAGTGGCGTACCCAGGATTTTTTGAAGCGGAAGGTAGATAGTGTTTTTCAAAAAAATAGGGCTTAAAACATATTTTATGGGTGTTTTGACCATTATTTTTTTTTTTTACAACAAACTTGATTAA